>PVJS01010226.1:0-48528 GCA_004027185.1 Glis glis | reverse complement strand
GCATATTAGTGAAAACATATGACCCTTCATTTTGTGTGATTGGCTAATCTCGCTTAACATAATGCTCTCCAGATCTTTCCATTTTCTTGCAAATGCTGTTTTGTTCTTCTTTATTGCTGAGTAGAATTCCATTGTGTGTATTTCCCATAATTTTGTGATCCATTCATCTGTTGATGGACATCTAGGTTGGTTCCATAATTTGGCCACTGTGAATTCTATCTCTAAGCCACAACCCTTTTTAATTTTTTGTTTTGAAACAGGGTCACACTAGGTTGCTGGAAGTTTTGCTAAATTGCTGAGGCTGGCTTCGAACCTGCGATCCTCCTGTCTCAGCCTCCCAAGTGCTGGGATTACAAGCATGCACCACCATACCCAGCTGGTTGTATTCTTTGGTGGCAAATGACTAGCTTTGCTGCCTAAATTTCATCAGCTTTCCAATGGCCATGTCAAGTATGTCATGAGAACTGAGTGAGAGCCATGAGAGCTAGCTATCAGTGTGCGCTTATAATGCCCAAAGACAATTCTAAGCATTTTAGAAACAGAACTCATTTAATCTTCAAAACTTCCCAATGATGTAACTCTCTTTAACCATATTCTTCCAGATGTGGACACTCCAGCAGAAAGTTAAGTAACTTGATCAAAAGCACCGGTAGGATCAGGATCTAAATTTGGGTGGTCAGAATCCAAAGTCCATACCTATGACTACTCCACAAGACTTAGACATAGAAAGTCAAGAATATTTGTTCCTTCATCTCTGTAGGACTATAGGTAATTACTTTACAGATGGATAACTCAAGCATGTAAAAATAAAGCCTATTTTATTATTAAGGTGGCAAATATTTTTAAAAATTCACATCTAAGTTTATATGTTAATATTAAACTTGAATTATTCATCAATAGTAAAATGCTTTGGCATGTTTAAAAATACTAAAAATTTAGTTGTATTAAGTGTCAAAATGAATGAGATTCTAAGCAATGAGCATGAGACGACCCATCAGTTGTCATGAGTCAAATTGCTACCTCTGGCATTAACCCAAGGTATTAAGAGGTTTACTGAGAACTTTTGTCAAATCTCCACTTTAATGAAATAAATTTCAGGTTGAACAAGATCAAATGTTATTGGAGTACAATGCATGTTGGAAATATGGCTTAGTCATAAATGACATGTACAATCTGAAATAAAAACACAATTATCTATAAAGTTTCAATATTTCCTAAAATCATCAGCATTAAAGGAATCTGTTTTCTCAAATTCTATTTGCCACCAAATCATGATGAATTACAAATGAAAAAAATGTATGCTATCCTAGATGAAAACGTAAATGCATGGCTGAGGGGGTTAATAAAATAAAGCAAGCAAACAAAAAAAAAATCCCAAAATGGTAAAATTAAACCTACAAAATGTGGTCTTTCATAAAAATATTGGTTATATTGTAGTTTAGTCCCAAGAAGCATAGTTTTTGAACATTTGTCCCATACATTTTATTAAAAATATTAATTTCTAGCCCCGGAACAGACTTATTTAAATGGTGAAAAATATGAAAGGAATTTCCACTGCTTGGGTGTGTTAGAGCCACATCAGGTTTTGCAGCTCGACAGACTGCACCCACAGGGCCAGAAGGGGGCAGTGCTAAGCTATAAAACATAAGAAAACTTTAGCAGCTGTGGCTGAAATCTTTGGTAATTCATAGCCCAGGGACACGGGAGTTGATCATTATAGACTTTATTATAGGTAAATAATATAAAACTCTAATGAGCCTAACCTTTAAATGAAATGCTTATAACATATTTATAAAGGTCATTCAATATAAAATCAAGGATATTCAACAGATTTCAAGAAATACCTACTTTATAGCATTATCACCTAATCCGGTGAGCAGTGTTTTTTTTTTTCCCCCAAAAGTAGTGAAATGTGTTTAACAAAACCAAAGAACTGAAACCATTTAAAGGAATCAATGAGACGGACAGGTGCACACAGCTTACCATTCATCAGGAGAGCACCCACAGTCCTCAGGTTCAGGGACATGGCTTCAGAAAGCGAGAGGAGGGATAGAGAGAGAGGAAAAATAATCATAAAAAGGCTGGGAACATAAAACAACAAATAAGGGAAGTACTGAGAGATGGATCTCTCAGAAGTTAAGAAGATGAACTTTTAGTTGAATCTGAAAGAATGGCAGTTAGTACAGTAAGTAGAACATGATGATTTATGGTGTGAAGCAGGTTTACAAAGGTTTTCTGTAACTGGACAGCCAATTTGCCTCTTCACCACAAAATTTACTGAATTGATGCAATGAATTCAAGATTCAGTAGGAAATATTTAAAGCTAGCAGTTGAAATACTTGCTAAAGCCAATGGTAAATGAATCATATATTGTATAATCAGAATAAAGTATTTTAATGAGACAAACATCCTAATACCTAGGAACAAACTATCACACTGATAAAACTTGTCATACACATTTTAAAAGGAACTTTGGCTACCATGAGATGATAGTTTCTTAAAAGGGGACACTAAAGGAAAATCTAGTTAGTTGCATTTCTATGATTAAGCAGAACCACCTTTTAAAAGATGAACTGATATTAAAAATGTTCACTTAAATCAAAATTCACTCATCAAATCACTTTTTATCTCAAACAAAAAAATGTACTTGTCAATACTTTAATTTTATTCACATGGGGAAAGTCTGATTGATATATTTCATTTCAACCAGCCAGTCATGTATTCAGCTGTAAGAGGGCCAAAATACACAACAGAACAGATTTTCTTATTTCCCATTTCTCTTTCATTGTATATGACCACTCAACTTTTACTTTAAATTGGACTTATTAGACATAGGTAATATTTAAAAATGCAGAGTTCAGTACAAATATAAGTCATTGCTGTTTTAACAAATATACACTATACTTTGCTGAATACTTGCCGAATTCTCACTAAATGTCCACCCCACTCTTTTTACCCTTTCATTAACCTGGCCATGACATGGGCCTTATTATTCCAGGGCAGCTCTTCCACTTCCAAAACATTAAATCGCCTTCAATGCAGTATATACTGCATTGATGTCACCCCCATCACAATGGAAGTGGCCCCTTTTGCTCACTATTCTCTTCTACCAAAGGGCTTTTGCGTGTGCTCAAGAGGAAGGGCTATCCAAGCCCACAGTTGGCTGGACTCTTAGAAAAGGAGTTGGCCTGCTGCAGAGCTCTGGAAACTGGCTGCAGCACAAGGCTGCAGGCAATCACTCCTGATCAAGCTCAAGGCTTGGGCCCCAGCCCCTGGACTGTGCCCAGGAGGGCCTGGTAACTACCCGTGCAACAAAAACTGTGCCAAAGTTCTGCCAAGCTGCACTGGTATGGTGCCCCAGCTCTTGATCTCGTACCAGGAGAAGGGCTGGGGCTTCCTAAGTCATGCAGCTTAAAAGCCTCAAGGCTCAACGGTCAGAGCGCCTCGACATGAGTCTGGCAAAACTCTGAGAGCTATCCCTTGGGTGCTGAGCAGCGGGTGATGTGCATCCCTGCTACTGATCCTGTCGACATGAGTCTCCTGTGATCACTCTCAGCAGCTCTGGTGTCTGCGAGTTCTCTCTTTACCCTTGGGCATGCTAGTGCTGTCACATCTGCCTGGTACATTCTTCACTTAATCAAGTTCATTCTTAGATCTCAGCTCAAGCATCATTCTCTTTCCCTGACCTCCCTGATTAGAACATTAGACTCACATGGGCCCTTGTACTGTGTTAGGATTTTTATATTTGTCTATATGATTACTTAATTTACATCCCTTAGCCTCCAATTATGCCATAAACTATAAGAGTGAACCATGTGAACTTTGGTTGATTATTATATCTCCATCTCCTAACAAAATGCCACATACACAGGAGCCTGACCATCATTTATTGAGGAATGTAAGTCAATGGACGGTGTCTCCTAGCATTTACCACCAGTGACGGTGAGCAGCAAGATTTGTTGGTTATAATCTAGACCTTGGGGCTAAGGATTAAGGTAAGTATGAAGTTTCTCATAGTGAATCTCTTCTTGGGGCTACAGAAATAGGTGATATTTTGAGCAAACATACTTCTCAACAAAATATTGAACACCATATTTTCACACTATATTCATAGACTGCTCTTAAGAATTTTTATTTGTTTTACTTAAAGGGAAAATATGACTGATTTGTTTTTAATACTAATTAAGTGCCTTGCCCCCCCAATAAAAAAAGCACTCTTTGTTTGCTTAACAGAAAATTTTTTAGCCTCTGAGATTAAGGTCTAAATTGTTGACAAATATGGCACAGAGGGATGAATCCTAGAATGTTGACAGTACTGAGAATCTCAGATGGTGAATGTCAAATCTTCTTCACCCTTTCTGGTAATCAAGTAACTGTGACAAAACTGACATTCCTACAGGGAGCAAGCTACTGAAACTGAAACCATACTTTAATAATACATGCTTAACATTACAACTTCTAGTTTTTAATACGTTAAATTTATGAATGATATCACAATTCATTTATGTACAACTCTAATTGTCCCATAAAAAAGATCTCATGAGATAATCTAACATGTTTAAGTATGGGCCTCCCTAACACAAAACTGATTTTTATAAAATAACCACTGCTGGCAACTGGGTACAAATCTTCTGCTATTGTCGCCCATCATGAATCCAAAAAAGCAAACTTTGAGGGTAAGATTGAGCAAAATGAGAGAAATATATTAAAATCAAAATTTGAAGCATTAAGTGTTAAATAGTCTCTTCTCACAAAACTATGGGAGACACAGAAATTGCTAAAGATATTGTTTTCAGGAGATTTCAAACTGGTAAAATGCAGCAAGCCTCACCTTTGACTCTATGTAGGGTGAAACAGCTTTCAATACCAAAGGCAGGGGTTTGTATTTGAAAGTCCATATTATTCTTCCTTGTTTTGCCATCTCCTGGGGGGAAAACACCTTGCTTTCTTGTGTAGGGACTAGAAGTGCATGTGTCCAAAAGTTCCCCATATTAAACACTTATGGGGCAAACGGGAAGCTGTTTAAGTCCCTATAGCCCAAGGGTGCCCAGAGGAAATCCTCACAGAGAAGTGGTGAACAGTCATTACTCTCCCCCACCCCTCAATGGCAGAGATTGGCTAGAATTAGGTGACTGGACTGTGTTCCCTGATGTAGACATATGGTCAGTCAGAAGTCATGGTTTCTCCAAAGCCTTCACATTTCAACATCTGTCTACCATGCTGACAATCCAATTGTCCATCAGGGTGTGTGAAGCAGGGGATCTTTACTAAAAACTCAATCAAGGTTGATGGTGCCTAAAGGGAATGCACAAAAATATTTAAGTTTTGGAAGCATTTAACAACTAGTTTTACTTGACAGGGCTTCTGGTATTCTTGAAAGCATGATACAACTTCCAAAGAGGAAACATTTCTGTCCACACAGTTAGACTTTGCAAGCAAAGGGACTTTGTTTTTTTTTATTTCTAAGCATATTAGAACTTCATATCTGGAAAAGGACCTTAGAGATGGTCTGGTCTCCCTTTTCATTAACTTCTAAAGCATCAGGAATAGCTGAAAGGGAAGTTTCTACGGTCACATGATGAATCTGGGACAAAGGACTCCACCTCATTCTTAAAAAATGCTATTTTCCTAAGAGGAAACTCATTTCACTGGCAACTTAATCTACATGAGGACGCTACTTGGCTCAAACCCACCCTGTCCTCTCACAGTTGTCAATGATCATGTCAACAGACCCAAGGTGAGCTCAGAACTACCACCTCCGAGTGCCGAAGGACCTGGTCCAAGAGTAAGAAAAACCCAGCAAAATCCAGAAGAGAAGCTAGATCTCATTTTAGCTTTCAATTCTGATAATTTCACCATCAATAATTATTAACTTGAAGAACTTGCTTATTCAACTGGGACGTGGACCAAGTAAAAAAGGATGTCAATTATTAAACAGGTTGCTGTAGAAATAATATATGAATGAATGTAGAATCTGCATACAAACAAACATCGCTATACATCTAACAGAAAATGTATAATATAGCAAACTTTAGAATCACAGTAGGCCTTTCCTTCTCTTCTCTTCTCTGGGATAACTGTGGGTTGAACTTGTAAGTACAGCAGGCAAAACGTGGAGGGAACAAGGTGAATTTTTCTAAGGGGATGAGGAGGTCTTCTGATAAAGAAAGACACGAAAGCAGCATCCAGACCTGGAAATAGCGTGCTTCTGAAAACAACAGCCTATCCTCACAGTGTGACAAGCCACTCAGCCAACTGTCTTTTTAACTTCACTGATACATAGTCTGAAGTCATTTGCAGTCACACCCTCTCCTGCCCCAAAGAACAAGCATGTCTGCCTCATCTATTTCTTTCTGTAGACTCTGAATATAGGAATAATTATATGTTTTTAGAATTTTTCACAAAAGAATTTTAACTTCAACCAAAATTCAAACTTTTGTTCAAAGAAATTTTTAAATTCAATATTTTTATACTGGTTTATTGCCTGGAGCCCAAGGGTGAATAGGAAGGGTGGGAACAAGCCAGAAACCCCCAAACCAAGTGCCCATGTGTGTACGCTCTAGAGGTCCACAAGGCACACTTGTGGATAGAAGAGCTGCAAGATCTAATGATAGGCCAATGTCAATCCACCAGAATGGTGTGGCATTTTTTGATCATGTCTTTTTTAGGGAACATAGAATTTAATCTTCTCACATTGCTCTACAAAATATTTCAAAGAGAAGGCTTTTGATTGGTTTAGGCCACCATACCTAAAAATAAGATATAAAATAAAAGGTTGCCCAACAAGCATGTTTTAAAGAACATGATCAATTTGATAAAAGCTTTTACTAATATTCATTATCCTCTGGATTAAAGATTTTCACATCTCTACTGTAAGAAAGAAAAATGATCTTTTCTATCGAAGTTGTAAGGTCATATAAAAACCTACCAGTATCCATTTTGTAACAGTAGCTTAGGAATCCATTTTGTAACTTTTTGGTATAAGTGTCTGTATGCTCCACTATTGGAAGTATAGGTTTCCTGTTTCTCTTTTGTTCTAAAGAAAAACTTGCCTAGTGGGAAACTAGCCAACCGAATTAGATTGTGAGGTCTCACCCCAGCCAATGGGGGATGACACAGTGGGCTATGTGTTAAGAGGATTAAAGGAAGCATGGACTACCTGTGCGGTGTGCTTGCCCCGATTTTATGGTGTGTGTGCACCCTTGTGTGCAGAAGTAAAGTACCTTGCCGAGTTAGTTTTGAGTTCATGAGTATTTACTCAATACTCCCCTAAAATCTGTTTCTGACACTACTTCCTTCCCATCATCAGAATTTCAGATTGTTCTGTGACTACAAAGAGGAGAGAGAGTTAAAAAAAATCAAAAGAATAGCATAAGAGAAATGATAATATTTTTACTTGAAATATGACCAAGGTCTGACTGCATTTTCTTATCACATTTTCTAACTGCATGGCAGTGCAGAAGGAAATGTATTTGTTCCTTATTACCAGGGCCAGATGGAGACCTTCTATAACCCTAAATGTTGAAAAAAAACCTATTAGGCAGATCCCCTACCTCATGTTATCCCTGGTGAAAACAATACCAACTGTAAAATACAAAATATACATGTGTCCTGAAATTAAAACAGCTGCTTGCTAGATTAAAAGGACAATATTATAAAACACCCCTCCTTTAATATGAATTCCAAAATGTACCAAACTATTAGCATTAACTAAGTTTGTATTTCAAATTCTAATGAAAGGAAAGAAAAACAAACTCACCCATAAGTAACTCCTGCTATAGTGCATTTCTTAAACTGCATTACATTACATGTCAGAGTGCCAGTTTTGTCAGAAAATATGTACTTAACCTAAAAAAGAGTTTAAACATTTTCGTTAATATTTCAGAAAAATTTATAGAGGGGAAACATCCTTAAATTATAATTTTTTATCAACTTTGCTACATTGTAGGGGTATAATAAATGCTATTAACTACTTTCTCTACATTCATCAAAGAATATGTTCAGTTTTTAAAAATAATTTGCAATAAATTATTTTATTTATGAGTACTAAAGACTATCAAGGTATTTACAAAACTATGGTCATAGGAAATGATGCTGTATTATGGTCTCAGTTTCCACTAGAAAGTGTCACTACTGTTACTTAGCATTTACAGGGCACTAGGACATCTGTCTGCACTTCTCAATATAATGAGCAATTGTAGAATTGTTGACAGCTTGTGCAATCAACTTCATGCAACACCTGAGTTGGTAAGAAAAGGAGTAATTCTGTCCTAAATGCCACCTGAATGGTAAGAGTTGGAAAATAGTAATGGGACAAGAAAACAAAAATCTTGTCAGTTAGCATATATACATGGATTACAAATTACATTTCTAGTGATGTGCGGCATAAGGATGTTTTGGTCAATGACAATGTAATCACAAGATTACATTCCCTTGTGATGTCATAGCCATAAGTGTGTGTAAGTACATTTTGTGATGTCTGTACAAGGATAAAATCACCAAACAATGTGTTTCTCAGAAGGTGCCCCTATTGTTAACTGAAGCATGACTATAGATGTGAATGAAGTATGAATTATAAGTCTAAAATACCTATTTGACTAGACTCATACAACCTGAACTTTTCCTTCCTTTCCAGTTGAAAGCTATGAATAATTCAATTACTATGTTTGTAACTCAAAAACAGCCAATATTTTACATACTAATCAGACTATATTCTGAGGGACCTGCCTAGGCTTGTGCAGTAGCTTACCTTGAAAGCAAAATCTGCTCTAAATAGTGTTCAAAACTTCATTTGCTAAAATTTTTTTAGCGATGTACTAAGAAATGTATTTATGCCGATTGTTCGAATGGAAAGTTAGAGTTGTAACTTCATCTTAAGTTACCACATAAGGTAGAAATTATACCAAATCTGACTTTTGATTCAACATTTGTCAATAAGAGTTTACCTGGCCTAGTTCCTCATTCAGATTAGATGTTCGAGCCATAGCAGCAGTGTCTGTGGGTTCATAGTGCATGTCAAGATCCTTTAAAAAATAAATAAAAGAAATTATCGAGTACAACTGGTAGTAGGGATGGGGTAAAAATTTTAAAGGAAACAATATAGTAGTGACTGCTCCTTTGCAGAGTTGCTTCCTCGCCCTTTGCCCCAAATTCTAAATTCTAAGGAAAAGCCACACCTACATGATCAAGATACTAACTGCCAAATAATCTTAAGGCTGACAGAACCCAGAACATCTGGTGACTTTCAGATAACATCAGAATGTGGAAAGACCCTCCTTATTCTTTAGTCCAGGGCATCAAGTGCACCAACTAACACAAAGCATATAAATTGCTGAAAGGCTTAACTTGCAGAAAAGTAATATGTTCATATATTCATCTAAAGAATTATAGGAATTAGTCCTGGAAGGTCAAGGTCAATTGTGATGTTCTCACCAGGAAAAAAAAAAAAAAGAAGAAAGAAAGGCATGGTGTCTCACGCCTGTAATCCTAGCACTTGGGAGGCTGAGACAGGAGGATAGCAGGTTTGAGGCCTGCTTTGGCAACTTAGTGAGTCCCTCAGCAACTTAGTGAGAACTTGCTTCAAAATAAAAGAATAAAACAGGGCTGGGGTGTAGCTCAGAGGTAGAAAGAAAGCAAAAGACAGATGACACATGTCCTGGAAGAGGAAGACCCTGTCTAGCATGTGGTCTTCCTGCCCATTACCCTCTGCACCTCCTTTATCTCCCTATATAAGCCCTTTTACCTACCTGAGTTCCCTAAGAGGTTTGGCCCCTAGCCCCCATCTTCTCAGAAGGTCAGCCCTTGAATAAACCCGATTTTCTTCCCATCCATTCTCATCTCCTGGCAACTGGCTTTCTAGTGGTGAGCAAGAGTATCTCCATTCTTTAACACGTAACCATTCCAATTTCTTACTATTTCTATACTGTTTCATTTGATTTACCTAAAAATTACTCAATATAGAACATTATATTTCGTAGTGAGTATTACCCTGCTCTAGTCTTGCTCATCTTTGAGGACGGGATGCCTAAAGGTCAGAAGTCCTCTTCAGGCAGGCTAGCCCAAACCAGTCAGATCTAAGATGGCTGCTAGCTTGACTGCATGCTAAACGACATGTCCCTTACCACCATTCCAGTTGACAATCACCATGGTTAATGATCAGAAAAAAAACCACAAAGGGGGCAACCAGAGGCAGTGCTGAGTTCCTGGAAAATCTCCACCCATTCCCAGAAAATTTATGAATATTTCTTTCCTTTATAGCTTAGTCCTCCTCCTCATTTCTTTTATCCTTTATCTGTAACCTCCTAACCCCCAAAAGGTCAAGAAGCTGATCTGTGAGCATTTTTCCTGTATCTCCTAGTCTAGGCTGAGGATAAACCTTCCTTTACTGCTTAGCCGAGGTCTGAGGTCTGGTCTTATTTATTGATTCTACAATTTCGAGATGGAAAAAATCCAGTTTGAGGTAAAACACTGGAACCATTAGAACAGAACTGCATGGTAGTTAGAACTTGTCTCTGGAATCAAGCAACCTAGGTTTGCTATCATTCTACCATTTTCAATAAAGGTGAAAAGATTGGAAGGATTAAGTAAGAACAAACGTAGAGTGCTCCCTGGAGTCGCCGACACAAGCGAAGTGCTTAATGAGCTAGAAAAGAGAAACTAAATGTTGCTCAAATAATTAGGTCTTCAAACCACTGGAAAAAATGATCTAATAGATTCTATCTGGTTATACTTTCTGGGCCAAGTTTCTTGCACTGCATATACTTGAAAGCCAAACAAATGCACCTTTCAAAAGCATAAGAAAATATGTCTACATTTTATATTTATCCATACTTGCCTTGCACCCAGTGATCATAGGTTTGGCTATATGCACACGCTTGTAATCCCAGTACTTTGGGAGGCGGAGACCGGAGGATCCGGGTTCACGGCCAGCCTCAGCTCACGCAAGGGCGCACGCTTTCTCTCTCTCTCTCTCCTTAGTGAGGCCCTCTGCAACTTCATGAGACCTGGTTTCAAAATAAAGTATAAAAAATAGGGCCGGGGGCGTAGCGCGGAGGTAGAACGCCCCTGCGTTCAATCCCCGGTACCACACAAAAAAATTAATAATTTCTACAGTAGACTATTTTATCAACAAGTCAGGGTTGTAGTAAACTACTGGTTTCACATCAAATGAAAAGGCCGGAATTTAAATTGAAACTGATCTCTCTCATATTCTGGATTAATCAACCTGCTTCTGGATAGGCTGTTGAATTTTACATGCCATGTTTTAAGAGAGATATTGACCAACTGGGCTAGGTTTAGCCAAGAGTGATGAAGAGTGATTAAATAATAGAGAGTAAGCTGGAAATCACATGAAAAAAAAAAAAGACCCATCAAAAGAGATGGGGATGTTTAGTTAGGGAGAAAAATGTTTTTCTTTAAGAAAAACAGGAATGATAGCTGAGTTCAAATATTTTATAAGGCTATTGTTCAAAATCAAGATTAACCACTTTCATAATAAACCCATTGGGCAGAGACAGAATCAAAGGCAGGTAATTATTAATCTCATTTCCACATAAGGAAGAAGCTGCTGGGTAAGGGAAGACTAGAAAGCCAGTCTTCCATCTGTTGGGGATGTTACAAAATCTCTGTATATTAGGAAAGTGGCTGGAAAAGAAGACTGCTGTGTGTGTCCAACACTAGAATTCTATAATTATTTGAAGCAAATATTTTTGAAAATACAAATAAAAAATAACATTGATTGACTAGTTATTTGAGTTTCACAGTGAGTTACCTTATTGTTTCTGTGAGTGAGAACCTTTCTGTAAGTTTTAATTGCATTTGTACATGTTACACAATTCTTTAGCATCAGACTTCTAAATTACACTGATTTTATTTTGTGTGTGTGTATGTGTGTGTGTGTGGTACTAAGGATTGAACTCAAGGGTATTCTACCTCTGAGGTACACGCCCAGCCCTATTTTTTATTTTGAAACAGGGTTTCACTAAGTTGTAGAGGGCCTCACTAAGTTGCTGAGGCTGGCGGTGAACCTTCAATCCTCCTGTCTCAGTCTTCCAAGTACTGGGATTACAGGTGTGTGCCATCACAGCTGGCTTATCCTGATCTTTTATCAAAGAATTAAGAGACTGACATTTACCACAAGAAGATAGTGAGAAGGTGCAAAAGTATCATTGGCTATATTTTTTGAAATCCTGATGTTGTTCATATTGAAAGTCTTTAAAATAGCTCAAGAAGAAACTTCAAAAAGTAACATCAAAATTTTCAAAGTAAAAGAAAAATTAAACTTCCTGGCAGATTAAGACTGAAGATTTCTTTAATTTACACAAATTCATTAATTTTAACTTCAATAAAAAACTGAAAGAACAATAGCATATTTTATTAAAATATTTTTAGGAAATAGATGTCTAAAACATTTCTCCAGTTATAAAAAAATTAAAGCTGGTGTGGTGGTGCACATCTGTAACCCAGTGCTGGGGAGGTTGAGACAGAAGGATCACAAGGTCAGCCTGGGCGACTTTGTGAGACCCTGTTTCAAAATGAAACATATTAAAAGGGCTGGAGATGTAGCTCGTGGTAGAACACCCCTGGGTTCAATCCCCAGTACCCACCACACACATAAAGAAAAAAAATCAGAAGAAAAATTCATGCGCATCTGAGATTGTTTACAGTGTGGAAAAATAAACTACCAAGATAAATAAACATGATAGATAGGCTGGCTGTTACCAATAGCAAGCACAGTATTATTTGCACAGTGTTTGATCATTGATAAAACTCTTTGCTATATCAAGAGATTCCTTGATCTACACAACCACTGTGAGATGTAGGTAAAGCATGGTTTATCATCCCTATATTAGGGTCCAAGAAAATTAGTTTCAAAGACATCAAGGGACTAGGGAAAGTTTACATATGTGATAAATTATAACCCCAGAAGTATGATCCAGATATTTCAATTCCAATCTCATGGTCTCCTTCCCCTATAACCACTATGTACCCCCAAATAGGTTTCCTGAACTAGAGACCCATTTTCCTCAATGTGGTGCCTTCCCTAGGTGTGGAAAAAGGTGGATTGTAACTTTAAATTTAAAAACTCCATGATCAACCTCCCCTTGACTCTGAAAATCTATTGTCCTCCAAGCCCACCAAGTGCTGTGTGCATGTATGTCACTATCACTATGAACTACATTATGATGAGAGACTGTAATGTACCAATAAAAGTATAAAAGAGCCCAGTAAATCTTAGATCACTGTACATCCAGTTAATTAGTTCCTACATATTTTGTTAGCTTATAGAATGTATTTGAGACTGATCAAAGAAGTCTAGAGAAAGACATTGTTACAATCCAAGGGGTATCCATAAATTAAATAAGGTAAATCTGAAAGTTCTAAGTGCTATCTATCAAAAGGATAATGTCAGTCTGAAGATTCTGAGAAGAACCAGAACACCATCACCCATTGCAGAATACCGTCGCTGGTTCTGTGCTCCCTGATCAAAGGAACCAAGCTTACCCCCTTCACATGCTCACGCTTGGCCCGCCCCATTTGCTCACCATTTGCAAAGTTTCCCATAAAAAAAGAGTCATACTTCCTCAGAGGACTGGTCTCTCTCTCTGACTCTGGAGATGGCCTGCATTCTCCTTTGACTGTGTCTCTCTTGCTTCCCTAAATAAATCTGTCTGTAGCTCTGCTCTTTGTCTTGGAAATTCTGTTCAACCCAAGTCTGCTTCATGACACTCAGGATGTCTGTGCTATAAACTTACATGATGATGAGAAGAGGGGACTTCGTTAAAATTATATTAGGCCCCAAAATGTCATCTTGTAATGAATAAAAGATAGATATAACTAAAATCTCCCCCCCAGGATCAAAAGGAAAAAGACAAAATGCATACTTATGGAGATGACAAATAATAATAATTCATATTTACCCAATTGATGAAGTATGCCTGGGTAAATTTCACCACTTCTAAAGTAACCAACAAGCTGATAGGAATGAGATTGTTGAAAAGGATGATGAAGGTCAAGAAATTCAGCCCAAAATTATTAGCGCCACCATCTGTTGGGGGAGGTAGGAAGAATGTCATTTACAGCTTTATATTTTGCTGGTAAAAATTAAGCATAACAAGAGTTTTCCATAGTACACAGCATATCTGGACAACCCAGGAGGAACATTTTGCTGATAACATGTGCTGATTCTTAAATGCATCCTTCAGGGTGGAAGTGCATTACAGTCAGCCCTTCATATCTGGGGCTTCTGTATCTCTGGATTCAACCATCTGCAGATTGGAAATATTCTGAGAAAAAAATGTGTCTGTATTGAATAGGTACAGACATTTCTCCTTGTCATTATTCCCTAAAGAATACAGTATAACAACTCTTTGCATAGCATATACGTTGCATTAAGTATTACTAGTAGTCTAGAAATGATTTAAAGTACATGAAAGAATGTGCATAGGTTATACGAAAACACTGTGCCATTTTCTTCAAGAAACTTGATCTTCTGTGGATTTTGATATCCTCGGGGTGTCCTTGTACCACGCACCCATGGACACTGAGGGACAACTGTACTTGTGTTTAATAAAATGTGAATGAACTACCAAGCATTGCAAATTCTGTTCCAAACAGGAAATACAGAGATACTAGAGATAGGACTGATGGTTTATAAATGTAAAATTTCAATGATATAGAATCACTTTTATATGAATTCTTAAAAGCATTTTCAGTTTAAAACATGCTTTAAAAGCAAATGAGCAAAACAGTAGCCGCCAAACAATCCAAACTGTATGAATATTATTCAGCCATAGGTAAATTATTCTCTTAGGTAAATTATACTCCTCTTCAATAAGGAAAATAAAATAGGTACATCAGATATTCTGCAAAGAATATGAAGACACAAATTGATGGTAGTAGTAACATTTTCAGGCTGAAATAAATCAATGAGTATAAAAACAACTTGGAACAGCTGCAAAACTACATAAATGTACTAAAACATTTTAAAAATCAGTTTTTGCTGTAAGATTTTACTAGAATTTGTTTTCATACTTTTGGAAATTAAGTGTTTACTGGCTAAGTACTCATCAAATGGGAAAACAAACCTACTTTCTAGAAATACCCAGGGGTGCTTCACTAATACCTCAGCAAAAGGATACACGCTCCAAAGGGAAACTATTTAGTAGCACTTTCCTTGGGACAAAATGAGCATTAATATAGGACTCCCTACATTTCTGAGTTCAAATAAAAGTACACTCAGTTCAAATACTTTTAAAGCATGTTTCTGGTAAAACATACACACACACACACACACACACACACACACACACACACACTATCCTCAATCTCAATATACTTTCCTTACTAGATAGTTAATCACTTACATGAAAAATATTTTTAAAGAATAGTTTTTATCTATGTCAATGGCTATATTTACTGAACATTTTATACTGGCCATGTAATGCTCACTGGTTTTAATAATTTTGAAATATAAAGAGCCTAAAATTTTACTTATTACTGGAAATATCATTGAAAAATAAAGATTAAATGTTCAATTATGTTGGCAACAAGCTCTTTGTTTAGGAAATAACAGGACATTCTATAAAATAAATCAGGATCAATTGTGAAATAAATACGTCTTAAAGAAAAAAAAGTGTAGTCATCACGTTGTTGCTTACAGTGTAGATTGAGATACCAGTCTTTTCCAGAATGCCTTCGATTCCAAATGGCTGAGCCCACAGAACAGACAAGAGACATGGCAATTAAGATACAAAATAAAATCAAAATTTGCATATTTGTAATCCGTTCCACATTGGAGAGCTTAAGTGGTGGACTTGTTGAATTCTGTAAAAAGAAGCAAGATGAGTAGTAAAAAAAATGCACACAAACAATTTAGTGATATGTCTTTAGTATTTGATGAGGATGACAAAGTCAGTCACAACTCTGTCTAGACATCAGTGTGTACACAAAAATTATTCAAAACCCATGGCACATGCAATAAGGTGTCAGTGGGTGACCACCTCTTTTTCTCAAGGCCACTAGACCACCCAAACCTGTTTCTAGGAGATAAAACAATAAGAGAAGGAAATAACATTCGTTTTGCAGACACTGTGGCAGGTAAGATATACTTGGCTTAGCAAACAAAGTAGGTTAGAAGCATCTAATAGTGTAGTGTCTGCTCAGAAAAGAGGAAGAGAAGCCAGGTGTGGTGGCACACACCTGTAATCCTAGTACTTGGGAGGCTGAGATAAGAGGATCACAGGTTTGAGGTGAGCCTCAGCAACATAACGAGACTCTCAGCAACCTATCAAGACCTTCTTTCCAAACAAAAATTCTTTTTTCTCTTAAAAAAAAAGGACTAGGGGTGTAGCTCGGAGGTAAAATGCCCCTGGGTTCAATTCCCAGTACCACGAAAAAAAAAAAAAAAAGAAAGAGGAAGAGAAGACCACCTATGTACCAGATTCCTGGAAATTTTAAAGTATGAAGGCAACATTTGAAAGATCTCTGATCTTCAAATTTCTCCTGGCATTTAGCAAACATTTTACTGAGCATAGCAGCAATTCAAGTAGTTCTGGTTATAAAATATAACAAGGGAAACTTTCCTAAGTTTTATCTGATGATTCAAATATTTATGCTGGATCTGGGCTAACTGAAGAACTCATAAGACAGAAAATTAAATCTGTCACAATCAGTATAGGATGAAGAGTTGCAGAATTTCTAGAATGGATGGGATAGAAGCATTAACAACAGTCCCACTTGCCTGTTGATAACGTTTTCACACCTGTCCAATGTACATAGGTATTAGCTTTTAGAGTAGATTTTTATTTAGTATTTAAAAGTGAGTTTCTTACACCCATCAAACTACTGAACATCATGGTATCATAATGCAGAGAAGGAGCGCTTACAGGCATGTGTAAACGGTGCTAGGATGAAAGCTCATGGCAAAAACTGTCTTAACTTATAAATGTTATGAAAAGATGGTGATTTGGTTCATGCCTTTCTTTATATTTTATGAAAAAGAATTTTTAAAATTTGATTATTGCATTAAATAAAATATATATTTTTGGGGGGTACTGGGGATTGAACCCAGGGGCATTCTACCTCTGAGCTACACCCCCAGCCCTATTTTATTATTCTTTAATTTGAAACAGGGTCTCACTAAGTTGTAGAGGGCCTCACTAAGTAGCTGAGGCTGGCCACGAACCTGCGATCCTCCTGTCTCAGCCTCCCAAATACTGTGATTACAAGCATGCATCACCATGCCCAGCTAAAATATAACTATTTAAATGTAGAACACTCATTGTTACATAGACAACTTGAAATGATCACTGATAATAAGAAAATGCTGCCAATGGACCAACACACAATCACGGAGGGTTCTTGCATCGGGTGGTCTCTGGGGAAACTTTCCAGTGGTCCTGTGTGCAGTGAGCTCTTCTCCTAGGGAGGGAATTTCAAGGGCTTCTTCACTGAAGTACCAGAACCTGGAGATATGGGGTGGGGCTCAGGAATCTGTGACAGATGGTCTGCTCTGTTTGGGGATACTCACTGAGAGCTACAAATAATACATTTCCAAAAGTATTAGGCCAAAAAGGTTTCTTTTTTTTATTTTTGCGGCACCAGGGATTGAACCCAGGGGCGTTCTACCTCCGCGCTACACCCCCGGCCCTATTTTTTTATACTTTATTTTGAAACTGGGTCTCACGAAGTTGCGGAGGGCCTCACTAGGTAGAGAGAGAGAGAGAGACAGGAAGAGAGTGAGAGAGAGAGAGCTGAGGCTGGCCGCGAACCCAGATCCTACGGTCTCCGCCTCCCAAAGTACTGGGATTACAAGCTTGCGCCACCACGCCTGGCTCCAAAAAGGTTTCATAGATAAAAGTCCTACCTGCATCAGCTTGGTGTCATGTCCAGTGTAGACAACTATTCCATGAACCCATTGAGTATTTCTCAACTGAGCACCTCGAAGAAGAATCTGATCGGCTCCCAGGGGAACAGTGCTAGGACAGATTATATTGACATTAGAAATGACATTTTCTTTTTTTTTATGTTTTTATTGGTGCATTGTAGTCTCACATCACAATGAGTATCAGTTTGGTGTTAACATACATGCACACAGCTCTTGGTGTCCCTCCCCCCCGCCTCCGCCCTGCCTCCCCCCCACATGTAGCACTGAGAATGATGTTGGTATAATCTCATATATACACATTGTTTATGACAGTAATTCCATGGATTCACTACTTTCTTACCCTTCCCCTTCCCTTGTACCCCTTCCCTTGCACCACTGAGGGTTCTCCATTGTCATTGGAGTCCCCTTTGTGTCCCCACTACTCCCTAAATTGCGCATATTAATGAAAACATATGACCCTTCATTTTTTGTGATTGGCTAATCTCACTTAACATAATGCTCTCCAGAAATGACATTTTCTAAAATGCTTAAGAACTGCACAGCCTCTATATAGTTCAAAAATGTTCCATTATTAAAATAACCCTTCTCACATTTACTTTATTTCTGAAAAGGAAGTAACTTCCCTGCCAAAAAAAATAATTTTCCTTAACAGGAACAACTGTTAGGAAGTATTTAAGTTGTTCCTCCTTAACATCACACTGGCCATTTCCTATAACTTTATTATCTTCTAGGGACTGAATTGTGTCTCCCAAATATTCAGAAATTCTTGCACCTAAATTGATGGTATTTGGAGATGGCACCTTTATAATAAAGGAGATAATTAGGTTTAAAAGAAGGTCTGAGGGTGGGGTCCTCATGAAAGGATTAGTGCCCTTGTAAGAAGAGACACCAGAGAGCTTTCTGTCTCTTTCTGCCATGAGAGGATGCAGTGAGATGACACTTTTTGCCAGACAGAAAGAGGGTCCTACCAGAACCTGACCATGCTGCTACCCTGAGCTCTGATTTCCAGTACCAGAATGGTGAGAAAAATAAGTTTCTATTTTTAAGCTACCTACTCTGTGGCATGCTGTTATGGCAGCCTGAGCACACTAATAAGCTATCCAAGATAGTGGCAGTGTTTTGGGATTCAGAGGCTAATTCTCAAATCTGTTTGTGACTTTTCCTGAATTAATAAGTTGATTTAGCTTTCTGAAACATTCGGAAGTGGAAGGCCTAAGGGATCTGTCCCCCATCCTCAACACACACACACACACACACACACACACACACACACACACACACACACTTTAAATTAGAAACAGCTTTAGGCATAATAGAGGTTCAAAAAAAATTACAGAGGGCAAGATAAATACACAGATCTCACCATTTATTGCACTGCCATTCCTGCCTCCAGAGACAAGTCTTTGTACTTTAAACCTCCAGGACATTTGATTTATAGTATTTGAAGACCGGTTCTCCAAAAATTATGAATACATTGCCAATGAATGGTAAGCATTTTGAAGCTATTCATCTCCTATAACTTTTTTTATTGGTGCATTGTAATCATCATGATGATGTTCAGGGTGATAGAGGCATACACACACACAGCACTCATTGACCCCCCCAATTTCCACCCCACTCCCTCTCCCTCCCCACCTTCCCGTGCTCAGTGATTGGCTTTGATAAGTTTGTGTATGTACATCATGTCCATTGAGGTGCTTCCCTCTTCAAGTCTTCCTCCCCCCTCCCATCTCCCTCAGTTAGGTTCTCTCCTTCACTCCACTAAGGTTTCTCCTCCTTTGTCTGGGGTCCTTCCTGTATCCCAATTTCTCCCTAGCTTCTGCATATGAGGGAGAACATCCAACCTTTCACTTTTTTGGGACTGACTAATCTCACATAGCATAATATTCTCCATTTCCATTCATTTCCCTTCAAATGACATAATTTTGTTCTTCTTTATGGCTGAGTAGAATTCCATTGTGTATCTATCCCATAATTTTGTAATCCATTCATCTGTTGATGGACATCTTGGCTGGTTCCATAGTTTGGCTATTATAAACATAGATATGCATGCATTACTGTGGTAGTCTGGTTTCAATCTCCTTTCATTTAAATCATATTTTTTCATGAATAAGACTCAAGTTGAGTCTCTTGTGGATTTTCTGTAAGGCTGCCCTCTGTGGCAGATTACTGGGTGATACAAACCACACAAGGATACAGCACTATCACAAATAAATTAGATCAATTGATGGAAATGAAATGTGCAAAATTTAATGGCCCAGACATTTCTATGACCAAGTTTTCATTTTAACAAGAAGAAAAAGGTCAAATATAAAGAAAAACATATTTATTTTTTAATTTTTATTTTTTTGCAGATGAAAATAAGATTTTTTTATATAAGGATGTAAATAAGGAAAACATAAATTTGGAAAAAAAGTAGAAACAATGAAGTTCCAGTGCCATCATCCCTTAAAAGGTTGGAAAGAACCCATAATAGTTGCATCTTTAGAATTTCCCTGATGTCTCAGAAACAAAAAATTACATTCTGCTAGTGAGTGCATACTTTTTCTTGGAAGATGTGGGGTACACCTATGACAATGGTGTAAGTCAGTACACCAGTAAATCAGCAGTAAGCTGATGCACTGGGAATTGTTCTGCATTGCTTATTGTATATATAAGAAAACATATTTAAAAAAAATTTCTGGAAAAAGAAGGAAACAATTTCTCAAGAGAAGTCTATAGTGCTTCTTTGTCTGTGAGAGCCCAGTGAGATGGAGACCTTCATTTCAGGTGGGCTTTGTGCAGGAAGCTTCAAAGGTCAGCAGTACCTTCGGCTTTGCACTTTTTTTTTTTTGTGCGGTACTGGGTATTGAACCCAGGGGCATTCTACCTCCGAGTTACACCCCCAGCCCTATTTTTTTTATTCTTTATTTTGAAACAGGGTTTCTCTAAGTTGTGGAGGGCCTCACTAAGTATCTGAGGCTGGCTGTGAACGCAGATCCTCCTGTCTCAGCCTCCCAAGTACTGGGATTACAAGCCTGCACCACCATACCTGGCTGCTTTGGACTTTTCTTAAGGAACTAACAAATTCTACTGTCTTAGGTAAAGTCAATCTAGATAGGTGGGTGAGGACAGCGCCTGAGTGAATCTTTAGGAAATGGTGTGTTTTGATTGAGAGAAAGGAAAAGCAACTATACCTCTCTCATTCTTTATGCTCAACAACGTGGCTTCAGGACCCATCTGGATGGCAATGTATCTTAAGTTCACTTCATATGACTATTTAAAATAGCCAAGATTGGGTATTTTATAAGAAAGAGAGGCTTGTTTTGGCTCACAGTTTGGGGAGCTGAAAAAGTCCAAGCTCGATGGCCACCTCTGGCAAGGGCTTCATGCTGTGTCATCACATGGGGGAAGGTATCACATGGCAGAAGCGCGTGTGAGCATGACAGGATCAGTGGTGGAAGCGTCTAGTAGGTGGGGGTGGCCTCACTTTATGACAACTCGCCCTTGCAGTAAGTCGCCCCATCCCCTCCTGTGATGGGACATTAATCCTTTCTGAGATGGAGCCCCGTGTCCTAGTTACCTCCCACTAGGCCCCACCTTTAAAGCTCCACCACCTCTCGATACCATTACATTGGGACCACACCCCAGCACACGAACTTTTGGGGAGATGAACCATATCTAAGCCATAGCAGAAGCCTTCTTGTATGTATCTTAAGATTTGGGGTGCACTTGAGAGTTGGGTGGGGCCTTGGGTCTAAAGCAGTTTTCCATGAAGTTCTTTTTTTTTGCGGTACCGGGGATTGAACCCAGGGGCATTCTACCTCCGCGCTACACCCCCGGCCCTATTTTTTATACTTTATTTTGAAACCGGGTCTCACGAAGTTGCAGAGGGCTTCACTAAGTAGAGAGAGAGAGAGACAGGGAGAGAGAGAGAGAGAGCTGAGGCTGGCCGCGAACCCGGATCCTCCGGTCTCCGCCTCCCAAAGTACTGGGATTACAAGCATGCACCACCACGCCCAGCCTCCATGAAGTTCTTGAGAAGCTGTTGGACCATGTTCTAGGGCACACGTGTACCCACTATTTCTCACCTATCCAAGGGTGTGAAATATAGCAACTGTCACTTCAGCATTTGTCGTGTGGATTAATGATGAATACCTACAAACTCTCCAAAAGCAAAGCTTACTACTTTTTAATTACAAGGACTCAGGAAGAATTAGTTATTATTAGTTTTCATCACAGCTGGAATTACAAAGTTTTTGGCTTTAGACCATGACCCTTATCCTCGAAGCGTACTTACCCAGAAGAGTATCAAGACCTCTAGGTAATCACTGTCAAATTTAAAGGTGCTACAGAAGTCTTGAAAATCTATTTCTACCTTTCATATGAAATAGAGCATATTATATAAATTCTATCTGTTTTTGATAATAATTGGCATTATTATAAGAAGTTTCTCTTTCACAGCATGGAATTGCTTGGCATCAATTAAATGGGGAACTGATAAGAAATGGAAGCTGGCCAGTTAGGAATGTCAGACCAAAGAAACACCACGTGTACAAATGGCCAAATCTATCATTAGTCTATAACCATATGTTCAGGGAAAGATCACTCTGTGAAAATTTTAAAACAATTACTTCAAAGATGACAGGAAAGCTTTGGTGGATCTGAATAAGAGTCAGTTCAGGGTATGCTTCAAATATCTTTTAGAATTAAAAAAATTCTAATAATGAAATTGTAAAATAATGAAGGCACTGATGACATTCTCCCACACTGGAAGGTTGAACCAGTGCATCCAGCTGATAGATATTTAGTTCCACTAAAAATGCCTGGTAGACAGTGTATACTGTTGAGGGTGCAGAGAATGAAGGGAGAGGAGAAGAGAAAAGACAAGGGAAGCAGAAAAGATTCCACTCTCCCTGCCACATTCTGTCCCATTTCTTTGCTCCTTTTTGCAATAAAACTCCTTGAAAAAGAAGTCTCACTTCCTTCCATGATCTCAAACTCACTCTCTTCAGGCTCCACCTGTTCTAATAAAACTTAATGATCTCCACTTGCTAAACCCAGCTGTCAATGTTCAGCCTCCTTGTACTTGACCATCAGCCACATCTGACCCAATTTAGTGCCTCCTCCACCTTGACAGAGTTTCTTTTCTCTCTCTCGGTTTCCATCCTACAAACTTGGTCTCAGTCTCTTTCAGTACTCTTTTCTCCTCCCTACCCCCATGCTGGGGATGGAGCCCAGGGCCTCATGCATGCCAGGAAAGTGCTTTACCACTAAGCAAGGACCCCAGCTTCTCAACCTCTTAATGTTGGACAGTCTTAGACGCGTCCTTGGCTCTTTTAATTTTTCTGTTTATACCCTTCACACTCAATGGTTTATTCCAGTCTTATGGCTTCAATAATCTCTGCCAACCACTCTCAAATTTATCCCAGACTTCTATCTCAAACTTCAGGTATGTATTCAATTGACTCTCTAATATTCCACAATTAATCTAGGTACGTTTCCACTTTAAGATCATGTAACATTATAACTAATCATTTGCACCATTTCTTCTGTCTGTAATCCTCTCCTTTCAAATATTCAAATGGTTAATTTCCTCACCTTGTACTCCTCATTGTTCTACTGTTACCTTCTTGATGAGCTCACTGCAACCATCCCATTTCCCTCCCAGACTCCCAATTACTTATCCTTTTCTATCTTTTCCAAAGCATTTATCATGTTCTAATACAGGGCAGACTTTCCTTATTTATAGTTTTATTGTTTGTTGTCTCTTCCCTTACTATAAGAAAGTAAGCTCACAAGTTGTTATGGTCTGAATGTTTGTGCACTCCCAATATTTATAAGATGAAACACAATCTCAAATATAATGGTGTTAGGAGGTGGGGTTTTGGAGGATGATTACATCATGAAATCTCTGCCTTCATGAATGGAATCCATGTCCTTATAAGGGAGACCTGAGGGGCTCCACCATCTGAGAACATAGCAGGTGCTACCATGAGGAACAGGTCCTTACCAGACACCAAATCTGCTGGTACCTGGGTCTTGAACTTCTTAGCCTTCAGAACTGTGAGCGATAAATTTCTGGTTTATAAATTTTCCAACTTAGGTATTTTGTTATAGTGGCCTGAATGAACTGAGGTACAAGGGCGGGAATATTTATCTGCTTCATTCATTGCTTTCTTCTTAATATGTGTAAATAGCCTTACCTTAATACGTGTAATTAGCCTAACATATTAGGGGCATTATAAATACTTGCTGAATGAATGAAGAGGTAGGGAGTGGTAGGAAGAGGACAAGAAAGGAATACAGGAAGCAAGTAAAAAACAAAGATGACTATAGATGATAACTTGGCCTGGAAAAGAGCACATGGAATTACACAGAGAAAGAGACAAGAAACTACCCAGCATGACAAACCCCTGGGGGTAGAGCTTGAACTCCCGCAGACAGAGGTCACAGAAAAGAACCGAGGCCATGAAGACTGGATGGTCAAGCCTATGACAAGTATTTTGGTCAAAGAATAAGCCACAAATTATTATTAAACAATGTGCCAGAAACATAGACTATCCCTGAAAACATCTAATTTCCAGACTGGCAGAAATCCTGGGGAAAGTTTTCAGCTGTACCATGAGTAGGGTTAAGATAAAAAAGTTGTTTGTTTGTTTGTTTGTGGCACTGGGGATTGAACCCAGAGGCATTTTACCTCTGAGCTACACCCCCATCTTGATTTTATT
The DNA here is from genome assembly GCA_004027185.1 of Glis glis. Lineage (NCBI taxonomy): Eukaryota > Metazoa > Chordata > Mammalia > Rodentia > Gliridae > Glis > Glis glis. The sequence goes on along the minus strand of PVJS01010226.1, from coordinate 23,931 downwards.
TCTTATTTGGAAACAGGGTCTCACTAAGTTGTGGAGGGCCTTGCTAAGTTGCCGAGCCTGGCTTCAAACCTGCAATCCTCCTGTCTCAGCCTCGCAAGTACTGGAATTACAAGCATGCGCCAACATGCCTGGCTAAGATCACAAGTTTTACAAAAGGACTTGGGCTGGAATATAGATATGTTTATAAAAAGGGTTTTAAGTATTCAAACACAGAGCAGAGGAAAATATTAAGTCCCCAGTCTTGGAAAGACATTTAGCAATACAGGACCATCTAGTGAATGCAATTTTACATACCCATGTCCATCAAGCCTTATATTCCCAACAAAATCGTAGAGATGTCTGTTTGGACTTTCACACTCAATTCTTCCAGAAAGTCTCATGAGACTGTCAATATCTCTGATATCTGATGTTGCCGGTAAGCCCTGTTTTAAAAAATTTCAAATAAGCAAAGAATATGTTAAATAAGTTGTGTGTGGTTGGGGGTGTGCACAGGAGATTCATCCGGGTCTTAGGACCTAAGGGATCCCACCATTTTATAAGCATTAATCTGTCAAATCATAATTTAGGGATACCTTCCTTCCCAACTTGAGTACAGGTTTTAAGCACAAGAATAGAGCTAAATTCACAAGAATTTTGTGAAAATTCTAAAGAAACTATTAGCTAGTCTCCAAAAATATTTTGAAGTAAGCCCCCAAAGAGCAATTTCTTTCCTCCCTCTTTCCTTCCTTCTTTCTCTCTTTCTCCATTTCCAAAACAGTTCTTCCCTGAGGCTGGTACTGAGCATGACCCTTCCCTGGGGCAGCCTGAGCCCAGGTCCTCCGTGATGACCTAGTTCCACCACATCCCAACCCTCCCATGCACAGTTTTCATTATCTACCTACAGCCCAAGGGTATACATTTTTAAAAAGTCCCTTTTAAAACTTTAAAAATAAAGCACCTTACAGTCATTTTTGGCTAGGGATGGTATGAAAAGTAACTATAGAAATATAAACTAATCTAAATGCCCAACATGAGTGTGTTTCAGAATGGCAGTGGAAACTACAGCTTTTCAATATGGCAAAGCCAAGTAAATCATTTTGGCCAGGTAAACAGGAAAAGCAAACAAGCTAACATGTGTCAAAGAACTTGGAACAGCTATTATTATTACCAAGTGTTGGCTATTACATTAATTAGAAATATTGCAAATGGTACTTATGCAATGGTCCATGCTTAATCAGGCAAGTGAATCCGAGTCTTCCATAATACTTAATATTTATGAATTATGTAATACATTTTAACATTTATATTTAATATTTATGAACCCACTTCGTAGTGGTTCAAATGAGAAAACAGTGAAATAAAACAGCAATGATCACATGAACCTGCATTGGGACTTACCTGTCTAATTTTCAAGTTCGTTTCCCCATCTAGGTTGGATGTCTCAATGTAGCACATGGCCTGGGGTTCACTGTTGTTTGGAATTGAGAAGCACAGCAATTTAGTGGGAGAAAGAAAGCAGAATAATAACAACTTATTTAAATGCTCAGACTAACAGAAAGAAGCATTATGTTCGAGCCCCAGCTATAATCACCTAGCTTCTTGATGATTTTCATTCTAACAGCAAGATGCTGTGAGGCAGAACCCATGCAGGACAACTCATGGATCAGCTTTCCAGCCAGAAGGACCCAAAGCAATTTCCTTACAACACTCAGTAATGGTCTTCAAGATAATGTAAGTGAGTAGTTTTGCCACATTATTTTAAAAGTGTTCATCCATATAGACACAACAGACTGTGTCTGAAATGTAAAGCAGTTTTGTGTCCAGGTTTATCTTTAGCTCAGAAATACCAAGTTTAGATTTCATGCTCATGGCCCACATGTAAATTGGTTAAGCAAAATGGCTGATTAGAAAATTCCAGATTGCTACTTCTATAAACTTGCATTTGCTATCTTTTTAGCTCTGATGAATAGGATCATATAGACCACATGATGTTAAAATTCTAAGCCTACTTTTAAAAACTACATGAACGAATTTTAAAATAAAAATGTATATATACTTTTCTTCCTTTATATTTTTTCTGTTCCTACTCTTATCTATTAAAATTGTTTCAGTGATTCTTGAGGCAGGAAAAGCTAAAACTAAAAGCCTATTTGGCCATATTGTTCCTTGTCCTGAACCTAGAAGAACTACTTCATAGGTTCCCACCAGAGGTTTTTCATGTTATGGGGTACACAGTGGCATAAGGGGGCTATGTTCTCCAGTTTTATCTCAGGCACTACACCCCTGACGGTCTTATATCCTGCCCCTTCCCACACTGACTTTATTTGCCTAGCAACTACAGACATGTGAGTTTGTTGCTCAACTGTATATTTTGACGCTCAATTAACTCTTTGAAAAAGCATTCTGAAGTTAAATCAATCTCATTAGCTCTGGGTTATATAATAAACCTAACTTCTAACATCATATAAGTAACTATGAATGTAATTTCTGATAAGCATGTGCAAAACTTAGACAGAAATGTGCAACTCACAAACACCTGGAATTTTCTAATCAACTTCCAATTTGTACATGTGCAAAACAGACTATTCCAAACTTCAGAAATGGGCATTTAGCTTAATTTTGAAGATTTGTGAAAATTACTTAAACACATGGACATTGATCAAATATTTTACAGATTCATTTTAAGGTAATTTTGCAAGTTCTCCCATTTACTTGATGGGCTATGTCTCATAAAGGCTGATAGTATTTCCCAACTGGAGAAGTCTTCCAATATTTATGTTTTTACCCTATCAATTATTCAAAATTTTATTTTAGTAAATTACTGTTGTGATAGTAATTTGGCTCTGGCAATTGCTCCAAATTGATAGTTTACTTATGTATACGTTTGAAACATGAATGGTTTATGACACTGTGAAACACATCTTCTCGTAATACAGAAGCATAATAACAAATGAAATGCTAAATGACAGTATTCATTTCATATTCTGGTATTAAAATTTTTACTAATCAATATACCAGTCTCAGAATGAATGAGAATCACATTCTAATTCTACTTTTTAAAAAAATTTCTCACAAAGCAGCTTTTCTATGACTTTAAATGGCTAAGAAGTTATGCAGTTTTAATGGCTGGCTTCTATTTGAAGTGGGGCCAATAAAATAGGCATACAAATTCAGAACATTCTTAGTAATCACTTAAGACAGCTGTGACTGAAGCAGTTCTTAACAGTGCTGTGGAAAGGCAGCAAGAAATCAGGAATCATGCTAGACCAGAAACATATCAGCAAACGATGACCACATCCAAAACACAAACTACAGTCAGAGAGGCAAAGCAGGCTTTTGGATTAGTAAGTTGGAAAATGAAACAAGATGCACATCACAATACAGACACCAGAAGACAGCTGACCTCTATCACAGTCACGTGCACTTCGTCACGAGTTACAAGTGGGATAAAACTTGATCCCAAAGCATGCGGTACAAAATATACAACATCCAGCTTTGTGCAGGGGGTCCTCTATAAACCCTATACAAGCCCAAATGACAGTCAGAATCACGGGAAGGAGTCTACAGAACTTGTAGAAAATAGGAAAATATTTAAAAATGTAATCAATTTTCAATGACTGTTTCATGAAAAGCTTAACACTGTTCAAAACAATATCCTGGAGAGGTAGTTAAGCCTTAGGATTGAGGCATGTTGTTAAGTATCAATATATATTAATGATGCCTAGGAAATTGAAAACTACCTTTACTGGCACGCCTCTTGGACTCCTCTTGGTAACAACAGGAGCTGAATCTGCCCAGTGGAGGGACAAACATCCTCCAATGTGGTATTTATAAAATGCCTTTAAAACATTTGTGAAACGTCTGTCACTAAGAAGTATTTTAAAAGTTTGTGTTTTAAAGGAAGATGCAGAACTCAACCATGTTTGGGTGCAACTGTTCTCTGGTTTAGGGTGAGGACCCACATACACACGTCCTGTGCAGCTCAGTGGTTCTAACCTGGAGGACAGACTGATGAGGTCTGCTGGGAGATGCTCCCCATTGGTCACTCTCACTATCTCCCCTACTGCCACCTACACGTCCCAGTTTAAAATAATTAAAATGGGGAAAAATGAATAACAGAGGAAAAAAACAAACAAATGGACAAAAGAGACAGAGGTTTGAAATTATTATAGAAAATAATACATGTTAATAAAAATGTCTAATGCCGATTTTTTCAAAACTTATTTCAATCAGGTCTGAAGGCATAAGAAAATAATATTTAAGGATCACTTATTTGCTTTTAAACCCAATTTTCAATTTGTAATGCACACATTTCCAGTTTTTAAAGTTTTTATACAAGCATTTCTTATCAAGTTAAAACATTTTATATAAAGAGCTACTTTATCTTATAGATTTTCCTTTCTCAATCTTTCTCCAACTCCTTAACCTTATGCTACCCACAGAATATCCACTACTGCCCCAAAAGCAAAAAAATAATTGTGTAAGTTACTTTTCAGATTTTTTAAAAATAAAGTATACTGTACTAGCTCCCTCAGTCCATACACTAAAAACAGAACTTTGTTTAAAATGTTTTTATTCCAAAGTATTTTCAAAGTTAATTGCATAAATATCTTATTCACTTTAATGTAAAGCTGAAAAGACAGGGATCTTAGGAAGTCAGTGGCAGAATTGCAGCCTTTGGAGTTATATAATTAATACTCATCTAGGTAATACACACACACACAAAATTTGTTCAGCTTAAATTAAGTATATAGTTAGAGCAGGATAGTCAATTATCTTCACATTTTTGAGCAGACAAAAATAAATATTGTAAATTAATGGTTCAGCGTATATGGTTCTGTTTATGATAATGTCTTTATGAGTTTAATCAGGAAAACATCAACACTTTTATAAATTTCTCAAAGGCTTTATTGTCAGTTTGACTTTTCTCATATAAATATAACATTCAGATGGCCAATCAGCTAGAATATTCATTAGACATTTACTTAGTACTGCTAAATGCCCATCATTTGGTTAGACACTCCGATAGCTTATCAATAAAAAAAATGAAGAATCAGGGAATATTTGAGATTGATCCCTTAGTCCATCTTCCTCAGTGTAAAAGACAAAATTAAGGCCTGGGAGATTAAGTAGGTTATTCAAAATCGCCAAGCCAGGATAAGAACCCTGCCATTCTGACTCCTACACAGAGCTCTAAAACTTGACACTACCTACAACCTGAGACAATGGTACTAAGCTCACGCTCAAATTTGGGCTCACATGACCAAGTGTGGAAAGATAGATTTACTTTAGTTTCAGAAACTTACTCTGTCAACATTATAAGCAAAGAAAACAGAACAGAAAGGCTGATTTAAAAAATCCATGTTAGCCGGGCATGGTGGCCCACGCTTGTAATCCTAGTACTTTGGGAGGCGGAGACCGGAGGATCTGGGTTCCCGGCCAGCCTCAGCTCTCGCTCTCTCCCTGTCTCTGTCTCTGTCTCTCTCTCTCTCTGTCTCTCTCTCTCTCTCTTCTCTTCTCTCTCTTTCTCTCTCTCTCTCCTTAGTGAGGCCCTCCGCAACTTAGTGAGACCCGGTTTCAAAATAAAGCATAAAAAAAAAAATAGGGCCGGGGGCGTAGCGCGGAGGTAGAACGCCCCTGTGTTCAATCCCCAATACCGCAAAAAAAAAAAAAAAAAATCCATGTTAATTTTTTGAAAACAAAAATCTATCTGTGCATGGCATAAAAAGCTACCAATTTTAAAATATTTCCATAACCAACTCTTGTGATTTCAACTGCCTGCAGGCTTACTTCTATAAATATCTGGGTAACTCTCATTTGCTCAGTTAAGTTTCACTAGCCTGTCATGAATCCAATCACTTTAAATCATGACCTGATTAAATAGATTTTGAAAAAAAGGACACCGTCCATATTTATATGTGGATTTTACAAATAAAACTGTCCAAGGAAATGATGATAAACAACCTCTAAAATATGAAAAACGTTTCTTAATTTATATGAGGACCAGTTTTACAGTTTTTAAACCTAAAACCATTTGAAAATCACATCCTTCAAAGGGTAATGGTGCCATATGTTCTGAATACTGACTCATGACTATCTTAAATATGAGTAGAACAGACATTATCTAAATTCAGTAGCAGAAAGAAGTTAAGAGACAGAGCAAAGTACTCATTATTATTATTATTATTATTATTATTATTATTTATTTTTTTGGTTGGAAGAGGATGGCGTTCAAAAGATATGATGACAAAAAAGAGATCACTCATCCATTTTCTTGTACCATTTCACCATATGGATCAACACACTTTTCAGGGTTTTATGAATACATCATAAATGACTTTATGATGAACAAAGATTGAAAGATAAAAATCAACAGAACCCAATCCATGGATGATATAAAATAAATGACAGGAAATCTTAAAAGAGTTAGTGGTCCACCCAACACGGATCTGGACACATCCAGAGGAAGAGGAGACTTCTTCAAATTTTAATTATAACTTTTGAATTATAAAGTATAGTCTCTATTACTTATTCTATATGGCAGACAAGAAAGAGCCCTTTAAGTCCAATCAATTTTTAAATGCTTGATTAAAAATCATTAGAGAGGTTTAAAATTCTTCGTTTATTCCTTATTTCCTTGGAGAAATCACAAGGTCAATGCAGGGTAGAGAAACCATCCTCTACACTGTTTGAGCATAGTAGGTGTCTCTACCTTGATGAGAGAAGTACAGTGTCAGCAGGTATATACTCTTTGCCTTTTATTATAACTATATCTCCAACATTTACCTGAAAGAAAACTGGGAATCGGTTAATTATCTGCATGGAAAGATAGTTACAAATATTCAACCCATTGAGTTAAACCACAGACAGGAACAATGGCAATTGGCAAACAAGCACCACAGATCTTCACGAAATGGCATAGAATGATCTAGTGGTGAGGCCGGAGGCAGGGGAATCCTTTAAAAAATGAACGCTGTATCTTGGTTTTATCAGCTATGTAACTCAATCTTAAAATCAACTGATCCATTCTATCTACTCGATTGACATCTCCTCATATTCTCTCTTTGACATAAAAATAAAAAGGAGGAATTTACCCACTGAAATCTTTACCCTACTTAAGGAAATATCAACACAACTAAAGAAGCTGTCAACCCTGAGAACATTATTCTTCACAACGAACCCTTATGGAAACTAATTAATAATTTAAAGAGGAGGAAAATGAGTCTGAGATTCTAAGTTATTTGCTCAGTATCAGTAAGTGGAAAAGCTTAAACATTTTCATATGCACATCCGACCACCTTCAATGCTTGATTTTTGCATAAGTAAATTTACTGAAACTATCCTGTAATTCAAATTAAAATAAAACCTTAATCTCTTTATTTTACTACCCATTAGCATTTTTCTGAGCATGGCATGGAAGACAAATTAAAGATGCACTACCACCAGAAACTGACAAGTCACTTAAGAGTCAGGCTTGTCATAGAGCTTGGGTGAATAATACAATTCCAGCTAAGTAACAACCTGGCTTACTTCAGTTGGCCAAGCTACACTGAGGAAGCCACTGCTGTTACCTCATGAATGTTACTCTCTCTCTTAGTAGAAAAGTGAACCTAAAAATTAGTTTCTATTTTTAATACAGGGAAGAAAAGCCTTATTTTGTTGTTGTTGTTAAAGCCTTTTTGTTCTTCCCTCTCCCTATTTTTCCTTGAATTCTAAAATAATACTTTACTAGGGGAAAGGAAAGATTGGTGTTCTTAGTGGGAAATGATAGGAGTGGGTCCATTCTACTCTTTACATACTGGAAGGAACAGGTTAGGGATGATTGTAAGGGAGGTGTCTTCTAATCTATGCTATGTAGGCTGGGCACCCAAGTAGGGAAGCTCTGGATGCCTTGATTCAAAAGAGATTTGTTTTAGCTAAACCCTGACATTTGGACTAAAACTGACAAATTGCCAAGGACCTTGGAATCAAAAATCCCCTACCTCCAAAAAGAGCAAACAGGAAAACAAACACTGCAAGTATCAATGGCCTTTAAAGTAATGTGCTGTGACAGTACTCCAATGGAACCCATGGATAGCAAATTAATACAATATAAATTCTCCACAATTTTCATGGCCCTTACAATGCTACCCAGGTTACCATTTAATTGTTCTTTAATCACCTCCAGTATGTTAATATTTCTTTTCCAATTAAATTATATGTTTCATAAAATCAGGACCATGACTATCTATATCATAGTGTTGAGTTTAACAGACTTATAAGTATCCTTAATTGATTGCACTGCTTGACAACATCTTTATTCATTGTAAGAAAAAAAGAGTTGTGGTTATTAATCTGAAGAAAATACTAGCATCTTATATGGTACACTTTGCCCCAGTGGCCTGGAAAAAAAAGAACTCACTAAATGCTAAAGTAGTGCTCACAGTACTTAAAAAAGGGAGCTTACTTGCTTGCCTATGTTTTAGAACAATTTCCAAAGACATCCAAGCACCCCTCTTTCCTTTTGGGTTCTAATCTCCTAATGTGATTACTTTTCTTTCCAACAAAAAAAGAATAGACAGAAAAAAAAAAGACCAAGGTGGCATAAATGCTTTGACCACATATTCCAATTGGAGGAATATCACGACAAAGCAGTTTCAGTCTCCAGGATATCAAAATTAAGGAAATATTTTGGGCTTTTGGTTCACTACATTGAACTTTCTCCTTTTAATGACATTGGCAACTATGATTGAAGATTATGAAAAGGGAGGAGACTGTCAAGCTATAATTGAATGGTTTAAAAATCAAACAATGACCAATTCTAGGTCCATCACATTTATATTTGTATTAAGAACCATTTTGAAATATAGTCTTAATACACAGAAATCCATTTCATGGCAGAAACTTCATGCATGAAATGCAGTTTTATAGAATAACTTTTATACATGTGGACAGCCCACCATACATGCTTCCCTACTAAGTCAAAAGATTGTTGATTTCAAGAAATTCACCCAAATTCTTCACCTGCATACATTTCAAAAACCCATAAGCAGTCTCAGCTGCACCTTGATGTGAAGAACTGGTCTTCCTTCCACTTCACGAGTGGAGATGCATTTGCTTGGATGGGCGTTGTCATCGCAACTCTTTCTTTTAAAACTACATACTTGAAAGGTAACCTTTTGCAACAGGGAGAAGGCATCAGGGCAATAACTGGAGGGATGGACTATTAATGTGCGAGAGCTAAGGTCTACCCATCTGTGAATGACTACATGTATGCTGTGCGAATTTGTGGGTCCTCGGAGGACCACTAAAAAGCAACCACAGTGGCCACACACTTAGAATGGCAGGGAGAGACGCTACTCTGCAGTGAAGCCCATTTGCTCTGAGGTTTGTCATATTGCCCTGGCATGTGGATGGCAGTCTTGGTTTGGGTTTATTTTTAATTGCACGAAATATTATACATGCCAAGGAGAAGACTTGCCCAAATAATCTGGTTCACTCAACAAGTAAGCCTGCTTTTTGGTGCCTGTTTATTTGTTCAACAAACTATTTTTCATGTTAAGTTGGCATTTCAGTATACACAAGCCTGTTCTTTTTACCTATGATTATATTCTATGACAGAGGAACCTTTGTATATCTTGCTTCCTGCTATAAGCTCACTGCTTGGCACATACACTCAATAAATACTGATTGAATGAATAGTATAAAAATTTTCTGTGCTGGCACAGAATGTAAAATCACAACTTCTCTTTTTGGTACTAGGGATTGAATCCAGGGTCATTCTACCGCCAAGCTACACCCCCAGCCCTTTTTATTTTTCATTTTGAAACAGGGTCTCACTAGGTTGCTGAGAGTCTTGCTATGTTGCTGAGGCTGTCCTTGAACCTGTGATCCTCCTGTCTCAGCCTACCAAGTACTGGGATTACAACCATTTGCAACCATGCCTGGCAAAATCAAAACTTTGACTTATTATAAAATATTCAGAATGGCAATCATCAAGAAGTCAAATAATATTAAATGTTGGAGTGGGTGTGGGGAAATAGGAACTCTTCTATACTGTTGGTGGGATTGCAAATTGGTACAGCTGCTTTGGAGATCAGGGTGGAGATTCCTCAGAAAACTGGGAATGGATCCACCCTATGGTCCAGCTATACTACTCCTGGGTATCTTTCCAAATGGATTGAAATCAGAATATTATAGTGATACATGCATATTCGTGTTTATAGCAGCACAATTCACAATAGCCAAATTATGGAAGCTACCTAGGTGTCCATTAACAAATGAATAGATTACAAAATTATGAGATATACACACAATGGAATTCTACTCAGCAATAAAGAAGAACAAAATTATGTCATTTGCAGGAAAATGGATGGACCTGGAGAACATTAGTTAAGTGAGATTAGCCAGTCACAGAAAGTAAAGGCTCATATGTTTTCTCTCATATGCAGAAGCTAGGGCATAATTGGGATATCAGAGGGACTTCAGATAATGGAGGAGAGAAGGAATCACTTCCATAGACATTATGTACATATGTGAGAATACCAATGTCAATCTCAATATCCTGTATAGGGAAGGAGGAGTGGGGACGGATCCTAGGGAAAACTCACCAAGTACTGTGTGCAAGTCTGTCACTATCACTGTGAACTACATAATGACGTGAGACTATAATGCACTGAAAAAGTATGAAAAAATTCAAAAGTGTACAATTCTATAATTTATTTATAAAATACTTTCTCTATTGTTGTATATCATGCATACTGTTTTTAACTATTATAAATAATGCTACAATAGACATTTTATATATGTGGAGGTTTCCCCCTACTTTATGATTATGTTCTTGGAATAAATTCCCAGAATCTTTTTATGGTTCTCAATATGAACAGCCAGACTGCTAATCCACAATGGTATGTGAATAAAATACAAAGCAAAACTCCTGAAATACAAGTGAATTTATTTTTATTTGTTGAATAGATAACAAGGAAGACTTCAATATTATTTAAATTTGTAACTTTTATAATCAGGTTGAAAATTATTTATTAGATTGAATATTATATTGAGTTTGGTTGCTAATATTTCCTCTTACTTATTGCCAACTTTTATTTTCTATTTGTATAACAATGATCTCAATCTTTTACATATGTGGTGCAAACACTTTATATATCCTGCCTGTTTATCTGTGGTAGGCTCTGATATATATTTGATTTAAAATCATATAATCAAATTCTATAGATTTTGAGATACTGGTCTTCTCCAAATATTTACTAAAACCTTTATTCTATTTGTATGTGCTTCAAAAATGACATTATAGCATTTAACTGTTTTAGTCTGCTGGAATTTATTTTAGCATAGGCTGTGACTTAGATATAAAATAACTACTCAAGTATTATTTTTGAAACTCCTAATTTGTGATCATAACATTATTAATTAATCTTTTCACCAATTATTTTTGCCTCCCTTATCAAATATTAAGCAGGCTTTATTTCGGGGCACTGTTTTTTTATTCTGTACTATTCCAATCTATTCCATACTACTCTATTCATTGATGTCTATTTTTAAAACAGATCCACACTATTTTAATAATTTTCATTTTCTGTTTTGTTTGCAGTTAATCCTAGCACAATGTGATTCATTTTTCCAAACCATTCTTCAATTTTCAACTGTTTACTTTTGAAAATCAGACAATTTAGTCAGCAAGGAGAAATAATTTCCCAGGATTATATTACATTAATGATTTGGAATAATTGATATTTTATTTGAATTTTAAAGGAATATGACCTATTTATACATTGAAACAAATCTTTAACATCCGAAGTACAGACACTTTCTTTACAAAGGTCACCTACATGTGTTATCTGAAAGCATCCCACCTGTCAACGGCAAGGAGATATCTTTTTCCCTTTATTGCCAACATAAGAATGCTATTAATTCTTGAATAATTGCCTTGAATTCACCCCTAACCAACTTTTATTAATTCCAATTAATTGTCTAAGTCAAATTGTTAAATAACCTCAGTGCATTTTAGCTGGATAACTGTTGCACCACTTTAAATTCTATCCCTCTGTACCTGAACAGGGGAAACCCATCTTAGGTGAGGCACTGATCTCCAAGACAACTGAAAATACTATCACGGTAACCAGGGCTGCTTGGTGGTTTAATATTCTTGTCTATCAATAGTTAAAAAGAAACCAAGTGCTATGTGCATGTGTGTCACTGTCATTCTGAACTACATTATGATGTGAGACTACAATGCATCTTTAAAAGTATATATAAAAAATCTAAAAGAGTTACAATGATCCATGGAGATTAGCACAATTTTGAAAGAATGGTTGTCTACAAGGAAAATAAGAAATTCTAAAGGTTAATTTTAGAGTGAAGTAGTAGATGGTTATCTCCTGACTTTATGCCTATTTATTTTCTTTTTCTTTTTTTTTTTTTTGTAGTACTAGGGATTGAACCCAGGGGCATTCTACCTCTGAGCTACACCCCCAGCCCTATTTTTTATTCTTTCTTTTTAAACATTAAGTTGTGGAGGGCCTCACTAAGTAGCTGAGGCTGACCTTGAACCTGCAATCCTCCTGTCTCAGCCTCCCAAGTACTGGGATTATAAGTGTGCGCCACCACACCCGGCTTTGCCTATTTATTTTCAAAGCAAGAAGTCTATCTAAGAAAATAGTAAATTGATACTTTAATTTGTTGGGATGTACATTTATGTTAACTATACTGACAACTCCAGTAATGAAAATATAACAAAAAAATTCAATTTATTATACTTATTTCTTACCACTCTTCTAAAATGTTTAAACCCACAAGTACCATACAAGACCAGAAAAGAGACTTACTTTAAAAGTGCTTTTAACTTTCTCATTTTTTTATTTTGCTCTTCTGAAACAGAGACAACTACCACAGAAATAATGAAAGCACAGTCAAGGCATTATCCTCATTGTTACTCTTATGTCAAAGACCAAAGAAGAGAGAGGGTGAATTTTCAATTATTCAGAGGAGGAGATGTCAGTCTCTATTCTAGCACTGATTTACAGTCAACAAAAATGCAGTTTAATTTTTATGGAGTGGGAACCCCATCCCTGCAGGGACACAGGGTGATCATAAACATCACAAGGCAGAATCAAACACATGGACTTAAATCAGCTGAGAAATAATGGAGTGCAAACAAACTGACTGTGGGGAACACCTTTACTGTCCTAGCAAGATACTGCCCTGTGAGGTACCCCTCTGGTGTCCTGGCAATCCCAGAAACAAGCCCCTTCGGTAGACTGCCTGGCCTCCAAAAAGTCATTTACCAAGATACAAAGGCTATTCACCTGGGGGTGACTCAGGTTAAGTCTTCCAGGACTAAGGGAGAACTAATAATTGCTTACCTTCTGAAAGTGAGGTCTGAAAAGAATAAACACCTAGATAATAGGTGTTAAATTACAGCTCAATGTACTAACTGCTGTGTAGAGGTCCTAGGAGCAAATTAACCTTTGAAGTTATGTAACTGATTTCTAGTTCATTAGAAAATTATATTATATTATATATATATGTATATATATTATATTATATATATATGTATATATATATTGTATATATTTTTTTTCTTTTTTTTGGTGGTACCAGGGATTGAACCCAGGGGTATTCTACCTCCAAGCTACACCCCCAGCCTTATTTTTTATTCTTTAGCTTGAAACAGGGTCTCACTAAGTTGCAGAGGGCCTCACTAAGTAGCTGAGGCTGGCCACACACCCGGATCCTCTGGTCTCAGCCTCCCAAGTACTGGGATTACAAGCGTCCACCACCACGCCCGGCTGAAAATGATGTTTAGTTTGTAAGATTTTTTTCAAACAGGAATTAGTGGTATGCAAATGTGATTAGCCTAACTACAAGTTTGAATACAAATGTGAAATATTAGAACCCTCATTTTTATTTTACTTGGACAGTAGATGATTAAAGCAAAATTTACAACACAAAACAGCTCATGGTTTAAAAAAATCTGTGAAAACAGTACTCAAAATATACTATGAAAGAAATAAAAAGTTCTAGATATTACTTTTCAAAATAATAATCTTTCTAGAATAGTGCAAAAAGGCTAAATGGATGTGACTAACTAAAGACTCCATATGTATGTTTACAACATTAATTAGTCAGTCTCTTTCACACTAGTGGAGGTCTTGGCATTAGCTTATATTGTATACAAAAAAAAAAAAAACACATCTACTAGTTACACCTCTATGCATTTCTTTTTTCCTGGAACAAAATAAAAATCAATGCCTACCTTTTCCCAGTGAACAATTTCCCAAGCACCATTTCTCAAAACTGGAAAGACAAAAGGTAAGATTTTAAAGAACAGTTTTACTACCTATACAAAAGCTATTTCTAATTAAACGATCATTTTAAATGAATAGCTTCAAATAAAATAGCTAGTAGCAAGTTTACAGGCGTAAGAACTAATTATGACCACAAAGATATGTACAATTATACAAAGAAACAGAAACTTTGAATGTCCATTTCAGGCCCCATAACGACATGTCACTAACAGAGGGCCCTCTCATTGAAGTTACCAAGCGCTTCCCTCCGCACACAGGGGAATTACTGGGCTGGGATGGAGAAGAAAGCCACAGAGATGGTGTGTGTGCAAAAGGGAGTGATTAGCTTTTGCACATTTCAGATGCTACAACAGTAGCGACCTTTAAAAAAGAAAGAATTACAAGCAGGGAAGTAATAGATTTCTAGTTAGGTAGTAAGACACCTAAAGCCAACATAAGGAATCTGCCTCATTAGATTCATAATAATGCAAAAAGAGCAACATTTTGCATGCTCGGTTTACTGAAAAAAAGTGAAAGAAGCTATTCTTAAATTATGATAGAATACCTTACCCCCCACTATGTGTCTATGACATCATATTAAATACATCAATAGATAAAAAATAAACGAACAAAAAAAGAAAAAGGAAACAGGACAAAGGAATAATATGAGGTAGACAACATAACATTTAGTACTTATATAAAAAAAAAGGCAAGACCCATCTATCCAGGCAGTAAATTCCATGAGGACAAAGCTAACATTTGCTTTAACAGTACATTTCCTGCGAACAGCAGAGTATATGACACAAAGTAGCTAGTTAGTAAATATTTATAAGATAAATAATTTATAGATACAAATATATTAGATTCAGATCCTGTCTATGATAGGGGAAACAAAGCCTGAACTTTCTGGAAAAAAATCACAATGACAGTGTCCCCCAAAGGTTAAATAGCAAATCTAACACTGGTTATATACCAACAGATCTTAAAACTAGTATTACCCTATAAATTATTTTAATCTAAATATAATCTTTTGTTTCAAAATTCCCTGAACACAGAGGTTGTGTTTTATTCATTTCTTTATTTCTAGTATCCTACAATGCTTCTCGCACATAAGATATTCAAATGTTCATGGAAAAATGAATAAATGTAAGAATAAGTATCTTACAGTGTCTTTTGGTGAATCAACTTTGGTAATTAAAAAAATAATTTCAAGTTGATGGGCTAAAACTCAAGTATTTCCAGTATAATATCTGTAATTATATGAATAAGTAATAATTCCAATTTTTTAATACCCAAACAGATGGGCATCAAGGATCCACAGGCATCCAAAAGTGCTGACTTCATCCTAACACACAACACTCAGAAGCCACAGAGTCCACCCAAACTGATGTCAGAGTAAACCCGCTCCTTGACGATGCTCATGGACCACCGGGAGCTCAGAGCACCTGGGAGCAGGTGCAGTCTCTGCCAATGCCTGGCTGTACCTTCCTCAGAATTAGTCATGAAGCATAAAGAATAAATGAGAGCACACTCCCCTTTAATAATCCAACCACATGGTTGTGGAATACTACTCTTCACAAGAAAGAGCTGGCCACGTGCTGTTCACATCAACCATACCTAAGGTTAATCAGCAGTGATTGGGCTAAAAGTTTGCATTAATTTAAATTAGAAAAAACCCTGCTCTAGTATCTAAAGCTCTTTATTGCCATTTATTTCCTTTGGAGCCTATCTAGCCTATCTCATAGTAGTAAACATTCTTTCAATCCCAATACTTGGTTGCTTGGTTATTACATTCTTCCAATTCCAATATTTGTTGCTTGTTGAACCAGTGTCTAATATGTCTAAAATCAGGAGATTTGACATGAAAATAAAGACTTTAGGTTAGGTTAGACAGCATGAATATTCTGGAGAGCTACTGAACAGCATGCTGACTGTAGTTAAAAATAATAATATATGATATTCATGAAAATTGCTGAAAGAGTAGATCTTAAATATTCTCACCAAGAAATTTACGTGAGGTGATGGATATGCTAATTTGCTTGATTTAATCATCTCAAATGTATAGATACAACCCTCATTGACATTGGTTCTAGGATCCCTCCCCTCCACCAAGGATTCCAATATTTGCGGATGCTCAAGTCCCTTATATAAAAGTGTTAAATATTTACATATAGCCTGTAAACATCTTCCCAAATATTTTAAATTATCTCTAGATTACTTAAATACCTAATACAATGTAAGTAGTTGTTATGCTGTAATGTTTAGGGAACAGTGGCAAGAAGTACTTGGGAGACTGAGACCAGAGAATCCAGGTTCACAGCCAGCCTCAGCTACTCAGTGAGGCCTCTGCAACCTAGTGAGACCCTGTTTCAAACTAAAGAATAAAAAATAGGGCTGGGGGTGTAGCCCAGAGGTAGAATGTCCCTGGGTTCAATCCCCAGTACTGCAAAAAAAAAATATATATATATATGCATGTATATATTCAGTACAGGCACAATTTCTTCTTGAATATTTTTAATTCAAAGTTGGTTGAATCCACAGATGTGGAACCTGTAGAAACAGAAAGCTGTCTATATATCCAAACATCATGTTCCACACCATGCATGTACATCATTTTTATTTGTTAAAAATAATGACAACGATGATTGTAGCATATTAAACAACAACAACAACAACAAAATCTATGAGCAAAGAAAACAAAAAAGACTTTAGTCTCATCTGGAAAGTTCAGAAGGCCCAGCAACGTTGGGCTCAATTCCCACACTGTGACATGTGGTTGGGGCAGCGTGGTAGCCACCTCTTTATAAGAGGCCCACCAGTCCACCACTGCACTCATGGTCCCCACTGTCTCGCACCCAGCTTCCTCGTTTTGGGTACTGCCTGGCTCATGCTCATGGGGTTTACTTTTTCAATCACAGTATAACTTACAACAAAAGGAAAAGATCTTAAGTGTTCTGTTCAATGAGTTTTGAGAATTGTAAATGCCTGCGTGTCTACCACTCAGAACATGACATAGAACTCCAGGAAGGTATCTTAGGCTCCTTTGCAATCCATCCTTCCATCCCCAGAAACAAGTATGTGTTAGTTTTGTATTTCATATCCAGTTGGCCCCTTGTATCCACAGGTTCTGTTGTGTGTATTTAACCAACTGCAGAGAGAAAATATTAAAATAAACTTGTGCCTGTACTAAACGTGTACAAACTTTTTCCCTTGAAATTATTCTCTAACCAATACAGTGTAACAATAGCTTCCATAGTATTTGCGTTGTATTAGGTATTATAAGGAATCTAAAGGTGATTTAAAGTATTTAGGAGGATTGCATAGGTTATATAGGTTATATATAAACATGACTCCATTTTATGCAAGGGACTGGAGTTTCTGAGGATTTTGGTGCCCTGAGGGGGAGTGTCTCAGAACCAATCCCCCACAGATACTAAGGGACAGCTGCACCTGGAATCATACTGTAAGTATGTATTTTTTCTATTGCATTTTTAGTCAACATATCTGAGATTCTGTTTAAAAGGTATTCTTTTCCCCATTATATCAACATAGCACTATCACTGATTGAATTCTGGACTCTATGTAAACTCCATCAATTACCATTTTGGTTATTATAACTTTATGGCAACTCTTGGATTAAGTACTATCATCTGATTTTGTTCTTTTGCAATATTAATTTGGGTTTTCTAAGGCCTTTGCATTTCCACATCAATTTTAGAATTGAATTGTCATTTCTCAAACAACACACACACACACACACACACACACACACACACCCTCCTGTAATCTGATTTGGGACTCAAGTCTCTCAATTCATGGACAAGGTATACCTCTCCATCTATTTATGTCTCCATTAATTTCTCTCAGATATGTTTTTTAGTTTTCTATGAATGGATCTTTCTTGTTATTTGATGTTTTCCTAGTATTATAAATAATGTATTTTCATTTATTTTCTAATCAGTCACTGGTAGTACATGGAAACACATTAAACTTTTGTATAATGACTCTGTCATCCTGTAACTCTATAAAGTTTACTTATGAGTTTGGAAATAGTTTTTTTTAATTGTGGTTTTGTTGTTTTTATGATAATACTTTTTAAGCAACTTAATTTCTGTTTATTAAAAATGCTATATTATGATTTGGAGCAGTTTTATTATGCTCATCTGCCTCACTGTTCAGCTCTGTATTTTAAACTCTTCTGCTTTTATGTAAAAAAAATCTTTGAAAATCTGGAATAATTTTTACTAATATGGATATCGACAAAATATTGACAGGACTAGTAAAAATTTCCTGTTGATTTTATGCCCTATTCTGTCAATATTTTTAAATTTCCTCCACATAAAAGGCCATTTATGACACAGTCCCTGCCTGCTCCCATCATCACCTCTCGCCACAGGCTCTGCATGTTCCCCACGCCCTCTCTACTGAAGCAGCATGTTCTTTTCAACTCCTGTCCTTCACATGTTTCCATGACCGGAACAGTTTTTGCTTCCATCCTTACCTCGTTAACTTGTACATATCTTTCAGATCTCAGTTTAGCAGCATTTTCTCAGGAACCATTTTGTGGACATCAGGTCCTTCATCACTAACCCTAAATTTAAATAGCTCCCTGCCTTTTCCTTCAGAGCATTTATCCCAGTTTTACTATTTAGTCAAGAAAGGATTATTCAGTGGCTGGCTGCTCCCCCGAGTATAATATCTGTGGCAACAGGAATCTCCTCTATTCTGCTCACTGCTGCATTCCCAGGGTTGTGACACAGCAACACCAAGGTGTTCTGTAAGTACTTGCTGGATGGGATACTGGATTCACTAATGCCCTATGTGTTGGAACCAGCTGTAGAATAGTTACACAGATTTACAAAGGAGAAAACTCACTCTGGTAGAGCTCATGTTAAAAACAACACTCATATGACATTTAATACGTAGCAGTGCAGGAAAATACTTTGGCAGTTGATCAAAGAGTTAACCACAAAGTTACCACATGGCCTATTTTATGTGAAAACATATTTCACATAAAATTTGTACACAAATATTTATTGCAGCATTACTCATAATAATCCCAAAGTGAAAACCGAAATATCCATCAACTGATGAAGAGATAAACCAAATGTGGTATATTCATTCAATGGAACTTTATTTGGCCATAAAAAGGAATGTGGGGCTGCTAGGACAACATGAATGAACCTTAAAAATATGCTAAAGTGATAGGAGCCAGACACAAAAGGCCACATATGTATGATCTCATTTACATAAAATATCTAGAATAGACAAATC
Organism: Glis glis; assembly: GCA_004027185.1. Lineage (NCBI taxonomy): Eukaryota > Metazoa > Chordata > Mammalia > Rodentia > Gliridae > Glis > Glis glis. The sequence continues at coordinate 4,396 of PVJS01010226.1, read as the reverse complement.
CAGAGAGACACAAGGTGGATTAGTGGATGCTAGGGGCTTAAGGAACTGCCTACATGCATGGAGTTTCTTCTGGGAGTGAAGATGTTCTGGAGTTGGGTAGTAGTGATGGGTACACAATCTTGTGAACACGCTGAAGACCACTGAACTGCATTCTTTAAAATGGTAAATTTTATGGTATTTGAGTTTTAATTGAATAAGACTAGCTATAAAAAGATACCAATGAACTATGTGAATATTTGTTTAAAATAGACATCTCAATTTTGTAAGTTACTAAGGAGATTTCCAGTGCAAGCACTGGGAAATGGTTATGTTACCACGAGATGCACGAACACACTAATTCTCTGATGCCACCCCTCCCGGCACTGCCATCTAAACTGGTCCTTGAAATGCTGCCACTTCACAGATGTTTGCTGGTTTACATTTAAAAATAGCCCTGGCCACTCTCCTGGTTCCACCCAACAGGACATAACAGGCTTCTCAGACCCAACAGACCATGCCATGGCAGGGCGCCTTCTCTCCACCCACCACGGTGGAGTGGTCCTCCACATCTGCTTCACTTGGGCTGATGCTCCACTGAATTTGTGTCCCACCTCCACCTTCTGAATTGGCTCACTTTCCCTCAACCTTGCTCTGACTGCTTCTCTCTCCACATTCTCACCTGTTCATCTCCTTGCCCACACTGAGTTCTTTTAGATCTCTGCTTCTGCCCAAACAGTATATTCTACTCTACACACAAACATTTCTTCTTAATTCATTATTTAAGAGACACATTGGAAAACGTGGCCTCCTGCAAAAATTTACACATCTAAGAAACTTTTAAATACATAATTAATGATATTTTCTATCAAACTACAAAATCATTATGTTTTCAATAAGACAAACAGTGGCGTCCAAAGGAAAAGCTGGCAGTCTCTCATTTCAAACCTACTTTCTCAACGTAAGAAGTACTAAGTGTGCATCCTAATTCTCTCTTCTCTAGACAACTATGAATATACTTGCTTTTTTTTCCTTTTTAAATTTTATTTCTTTGCAACTTGGTTTTCTTCTTAACATATCATAAATACTTAAAAGATGAAGCAAAAAGATTTAACTCATTTTTTTCTTTGTGGTACTGGGGATTGAACCCAGGGACATTCTACCTCCAAGCTACACCCCCAGCCCTATTTTTTATTCTTTATTTTGAAACAGGGTCTCACTAAGTTGTGGAGGCCTCACTAAGTAGCTGAGGCTGGCCGTGAACCTGCGATCCTCTTGTCTCAGCCTCCCAAGTACTGGGATTACAAGCATGCGCTACCACAGCTGATTTAACTCATTTTTGAAAAGTACTCCATTGTCTTGTCTGTATGTGTTGATTACAATGGGTTGGATAAGTGAACTGACTTACAAAACTGCACAGGATATATTAACAAAATGTTTTAGTCAAGGTAAAGGATGTGGATGCAGAAGGAAAATCAAAGTATCAGGGACCTAAGAAACTTCTAGACACAGCTTCTCAGAGTCCTTATCATTCACCTAATAAGACATAGATTCTGAACTTCCATGATATGTACAAGACATATTAATTTCAGGGGAGCCTGGACAAGTTTCCAGCTAGGTCTTTTATACTCTCTAGTCAATTTTTCAAGCCAAACTGTGTTAAGCCAGGTAAGCCATAAATCTATATGCATTTTTGAACTGAGAAGATAGTCTTGGGTACCTGCAGGGGGTCTCAAACCTTACACAGCACATAATAAATCACCAGCCAGTCCAACTTGTCCTTTTCTTGGCCAGAGTTAATATCAGGTATCCCAGAGACATCACTATATCATAGTGTATTCAACTATTTTCTTGAAAGAAATTCTGGCTTCCACTCTTTTTCTACCACAAACAACACAGAAATATCTTGACATAATTAAACTCCATAGGAATGAATCTCAAGAGGAGCACTGATGGCTTCAGAATATTTTTGTTTATACTCTTATCAGATACAACTGGACTACTTAGGAATCTACAGCAACTCTCCTCACCAGCAATGCATGGAGTTCCATTGACTATAACCCCAGACAAGCACAGTCACTTGAATTTTGCTGATCCGATGAACACTGGGTATTTATTGTGAAGGCTGCAGTAGCCTCGATTAATCAAAGTGTAAACTATTTTTACATCTCTACAGTGAGTTAAGATCCTAAATAGAGGAGAGTTTCTTTGAAAGTGCTGCAAATGGCCAATAAATGTATGAAAAAATGTTCAACATCATTAGCAATCAGAGAGATGCAAATCACAACTACCCTGAGATTTCACCTAACCCCAATTAGAATTGCAATCATTAAAAACACAAACAATAACAAATGCTGGCGAGAATGTGGAGAAGTAGGAACTCTAATACATTGTTGGTGGGATTGCAAATTAGCGCAACCACTTTGGAAAACAGTGTGGAGGATCCTCAGAAGACTAGGAATGAACCTACCTTATGACCCAGCAATACCACTTCTAGGCATCTACCCAAAAGAACGGAAACGAAACTACCAGGCTAATGCATGTGTATCTATGTTTATAGCTGCACAATTCACAATTGCCAAACTATGGAACCAGCCAAGATGCCCATCAACAGATGAATGGATTACAAAACTATGGGGTATGTATACAATGGAATTTTACTTAGCCATAAAGAAGAACAAAATTATGTCATTTGCAGGGAAATGGATGGGAATTGGGGGAGGGTTAATTGAGTGATGTGGGCATGTATACTTCTACCACCCTGAAACCCATCAAGATGTATGATTACAATGCACCAATAAAAAAAAAGAAAGTGCTACAAAACCTTGCCCCCACTGCTATCCCACAGGTCTGCAGGATCTGAGTCACTTGGAAGCTTATTAGAAATGAGGATGTATTTCTATCCCTCCCCCTATTTATTTTGTTTTTGAAGTACAAAAACAAACAAACAAAAAATAAACACAGAAATAAAAGAAGTACATAGCTTCTACAGACTCCACCTTAGACCTACCTTACGATATAGAGAACTAGACAGAATTCTGCTGAAGTTAAAAATCAGCTCACAACATATAAAAAGAATCTGTACAAGTCAAGACTTGAACACTGGCCAAGGATACAAGTCAGTCCTATAATTCATTGTTGTCTTTCTTTTGAAATGGGTTCCTAAACACTCGATCCTTAAAACAATTACAATAAACATCATCACATGTAGCGTGCTGGCGACTGAAATAGCCACCTAGTTATTTTTAATCAGTGACCTCCTCCGACCCAGTTCCAACTAGTTTAGAGAAAGCAGGGGACAAGGTTGGGTCCTTTGCTGGGACGTTAGCTTTGTCGGGCCAAAAGTAACAGAGCTTCTACTCTGCTTGCCAAGCGGCAGGTGATTAAGGATGCCTGTGAAGGGGAGTGAGCGTGAGTGGGGACAGAATCCTCAGAAGGGCCTGTCCAGGTGCTTTACAGCTCACTCTTTTACATGCGGAACCAACCCCTCCACCTCTCCCCAGCTCCATCCAAACACACCTGCTATGGTTTCCGAGGAGCCTAATTAGTCTGACAGTATGCCTGCAGGGGCCCAGACTTTAAACAAACACCTCAAAGGGAATCTGTTTTGACTTAGCAGGATTCTAGTTAACAGCTTTGTTGTAATGGGTTTCTTTTTGAGAAATGAAAACCTTCTGTAGGAGTTCCCCGGGATTCCTCAAACAAAGGCTTGGAGGAAGTGGCCCCTCTCAGGACTCAATCCAACACTGCTCAGGCACTTGCTCACATTCTCACACTGCCGCCCTGAGCTGTCACCTACAGCCCCAACCAAAATGGTCTGTCTCTAGGGACATCATCCAAAGTCATTGGCCTGACGGTCAGTCCTGGGCGACCAGCCAGTTCCTAAGTGGTAACAAGAGGCGAGGCATTCACAAGGCTGTCCCAGAGGGCAGAAAAAGCACAGGAAAGGTAGTGTGCTCAGTCCCTCTCCAGGAGTCAGTACTAGAAAGGGATGTTAGGTCATCCAGAAGGTTAAGGGTGCAGTGGAGACTGTGGTTTTGACCTGGGCAAAGAAGGAAGACTAACAGACCCATATGAAACCATTCATTATAGATAATCTTGCTTCAGAAGACAGATTTAAGGCAGAAACCTCACTGTGGCATAAACTGACATTGCACAAGACCATCCTGTGTAAACTTGCCTATGAAGGTCAAATTAAATCACCACGCGTGTGGCTGAACCATTATCATAGTCTAGGGACACAAAGGACAAAGGGGACTTCCTGAATTCCTCTCTTGACTTTATTATTCATATTGGTATCAAATCAGTTTGGTATTACCCCTATAAACTTACCAATAAAACGTTTCACAATGGCCCCCAAACTGTAGCCCCTCGCCAGCACCAGTGTCATTGAGAATTTCTTTTTTTTTTTTTTTTTTTT
>PVJS01010225.1:0-48531 GCA_004027185.1 Glis glis | reverse complement strand
ATTTATTTATTTATTTATTTATTTATTTATTTATTTATGTTTTTGGTGGTACTGGGGATTGAACCCAGGAGGGTTTTACCTCCAAGTTACACCCCCAGCCCTATTCTATTTTTTTTTTATTTTGAAATAGGACCTTACTAAGTTGGTAAGGTTCTTGCTAGGTTGCTGAGGCTGGACTTGAACCTATGATCCTCCTGTCTCAGATTCCCAAGTACTGGGATTATAGACATGTGCCACCTCGTCTAGCTCAGCTTTAACATTAAGTCTATGATCTACTTTGAATTAAATTTTGTATATGGTGTGAGGTAGGGGTTCAACTTCATTCTTTTGCATGTGGATATTCAGTTGTTCCATCATCATTTGTTCAAAAGATATTATTTCACCCATTTAATTATCTTGGTCTCTTTGTCAAAAACCAATTGACCATAAATTTTCTGGGCCTGCAATTCCATTGATCCATATGTTTATTCTTAAATACCCTATTTCAGAAAAATATTTTTATTAACTATAAAAGACATTGGAAAGAGCATGCATTTTAAATTTTGATTCATTTTTTTCAAAGTGAACATAACTGTGTACCCAGCACTCATAAATATAACATAGTAGCACCCCACAAATTCTCCTGACATTTATCAGCATAGATTATGTTTGCCTTTCTTTGAACTATATATAAATGGAACCATATAGCATGTACTATTTCCTGTCTGACTTTTCCCCCTCAATATTGTGTTTGTGAGATCCATTCATGTTGTTGTGTGTAGCAATAGTTCATTCTCATTGATGTATAGCATTCTATTATATGAAATTCCAGTTTCTGCTTATTCATTTTACTGTTGGTGGACATTTGGGTTGTTTCCAGTTTGGGGCTTTTGAGAGTAGTGCTGCCATGTCTGTACTTAAACCTGACATACATATATTTATTTATTTATTTATTTATTTATTTATTTATTTCAAGGGATTGAACCCAGGGGCATTCTACCTCTGAGCTATGCCCCCAACCCTAATTTATTTTGAAATAGGGTATTTCTAAGTTGCTGAGGGTCTTGCTAAGTTGTTGAGGCTGGTCTCCAACCTGCAATCCTCAGTGGTAACACAGTGCTAAAGTGTTTGCCTATCATGTACAAGGCCCTGGGTTCAGTCCCCAGCATCAAACAAAACAAAACAAAACAAAACAAATTACAGAAATGAAAAATAATGCTACTCTTTTTTTTTTTTTGCAGTACCAGGGATTGAACGCAGGGGCGTTCTACCTCCGCGCTACGCCCCCGGCCCTATTTTTTTATACTTTATTTTGAAACCGGGTCTCACGAAGTTGCGAGGGCCTCACTAAGAAGAGAGAGAGAGAGAGAGAGAGAGAAAGAGAGAGAGAGAACTGAGGCTGGCCGCAAACCTGGATCCTCCGGTCTCCGCCTCCCAAAGTACTAGGATTACGAGCGTGGGCCACCATGCCTGGCGATAATGCTACTCTTTTTCCTATTTTTTTCCTTTGGAAAATATGGTTGTTTTTCATAAAATACTTTTTGAGCTTAGTATGTAATAGAATTTGTTATTGTTATTTTAAATGAACTAATAGACAACTAACATTTTTTATTCTAATTTCTAATAGGATAATAAATACTAGTAGATATAACCCAGATAAATAGGTCCTTTGGGATCCTTGATTTTTTTTTTTTTTTTTTTTTTTTTGCTGTACTGGGGATTGAACCCAGGAGCATTCTACCTCCAAGCTTCACCCCACCCCTATTTTTTATTCTTTATTTTGAAACAGGGTCTCACTAAATTGCGGAGGGCCTCACTAAGTAGCTGAGGCTGGCTGCGAACCTGAGATCCTCCTGTCTCAGCCTCCCAAGTACTGGGATTACAAGCATGCACCGCCATGCCTGGCATCCTTCATCATTTTTAAGTACGTAAAGAAACCCTGATATCGATATGTTTGAGAACTAGTGGTCTAGTGGGTAGTCAGGTATTTAACACAGGAGTATGTAAATAAGTGTGTAACCACAAAGCCCAGTGAGTGATGAGGGGGAGTTGGTGCTAAGAGACATGCACCTGGAGGCCTGGTTTAAACGAGATGGAGACAGTCATGGCCCCTCCACACAGGTGTTAAAGCTGAGATCTGAAGGAAGAGAGTGGTCCGAGGTGAGACAAACGTGAGATGAGGCAGGGGCCAAATCCTGCAGGCTGTTGTAGACCATGCGACAATTTTGGCATTTTTGTCCTAAGTACATAGAAATGACCATAATAGGAGTCACTCAAATATAATGAAACTTGAACTTTCCAGTGATAACTGATTGCTCTGTGGAGAAAGGATTGGCAGGGGACAAAAGGGGAGCAGTTTGTTGGCTATTGTAATGGTCAGATTGGGAGATGGGGCCACCTGTGACAGGAGGTGGCCGTGCAAACAGGGCTATTGTGCAGCTAACAGGTGCTGTTGTTGCTGCCCCGGCTGGAGTGGAAGAGGGCTGACTCCTACATCGCAGCTGTCCATGCAGACACCAGTCCTAAGGAGCACCAAGATTAAATAGCCACTGCATCGGTTGTACAAATATCTTACAGTTTGGGTGTGTTTGTGTGTATTTGTGTGTGATCAAATTGCCCACATTTACTTGGGTAATTATATTTGGTAAAGAGATTGATACAAAGTCACGCTCATAGCACCACCTTGTGGACACTAGTGAAAAGGGTTTTTGCTTTGCTTTGCTTCTGCCCATCATGCTTAAGGCCCTGGGTTCAGTCCCCAGCACCAAAAAAAAAAAAAAAAAAAAAACATAAAAAATTACAGAAATGTAAAATAATGCTACTTTTTTCCTAATTTTTTCCTTTGGAAAATATGGTTGTTTCTCATAAAATACTTTTTGAGGTTAGTATGTAATAGGCTTTGTTTTGTATTTGGTTGGATTCCTTGTCTGGGGCAGGGGATACATAGCTCTTCAGGAAGTTTATCAGTTATCAGCCATCCCAAGACCTTCTTGGAAAGACATGTGACATGAATACATTCAATAGAGGTAACCTGAGTCAGGTGCAGTGGCTCACGGCTGTAATCCCAGTACCTGGGAGGCTAAAACAGGAGGATTGCAGGTTCAAGGACAGCCTCAGCAATGTAGTGAGACTCTCAGCAACCTAGTAAGACCCTGTTTCAAAACAAAAAATAAAAAGGGCTGGGGGTGTAGCTCAGAGGTAGAATGCCCCTGGGTTCAATCCTCAGTACTGTGGGGGTAGGGGAGAGGAGAGATAAACTTGACATCCTGAAAATAACTGGTTGAATTCATTCAAACTTGATCCACTCTGATTTTTCACATAGCCATTGACTAAAAATGCCTTGTATGTAGATAGCTCCTGATGGCCACTCATACCACTGTCTTTATGCCAAGATGTGTTTCTTCCATACAGTTACCATTTATTTTCCTGGGATTGGAATAAGCATTTCTGTATACCCATCAAGCCTGATGGAAATGTGTGCCTCCCTCTTGATTCCTCATGTAGAAGTGCCTCCCCTGAGATCGGGCCTTCTTCCCCTCATCCCGCATCTGACTTGGTTTATCCTGTTATGCTTTCTTTTTTACTGGTATCACCTGTATCCCTCACATACGTCATTTTCTGGTAGTGGAATTAAACCCAAGGGTGCTCTACCTCTGAGCTCTACCCCCAGCTCTTTTTATTTCTTATGTTTAAACAAGGTCTCGCTAAGTTATTGCATGCTGGCCTTGAACCCGCCATCCTCCTGTTTCAGCCTCCCAAGTTCTGGGTCTCATGTATGTCTTTTAGCCAGTCATTCCTGTTCTGCTCTGGGCTTCTCAGGAGGCCTCTTCCCATTGCAAGCCTGGCTTCTCCAGGCGTTAGGAAGTCTCTCCTGTGTGAGACAGATCCATCTCTTAATTCCCCAAGGCACAGAGAACACCAGGCTAGGATGTTTAATATCTTTTTTTTTTTTTTTTTGGTGGTACCGGGGATTGAACCCAGGGGTGTTCTACCTCCATGCTACACCCCCGGCCCTATTTTTTTATACTTTATTTTGAAACTGGGTCTCTCGAAGTTGCGGAGGGCCTCACTAGGTAGAGAGAGAGAGACAGGGAGAGAGAGAGAGAGAGAGCTGAGGCTGGCCGCGAACCCGGATCCTCCAGTCTCCACTTCCCAAAGTACTGGGATTACAAGCGTGCGCCACCACGCCCGGCTGTTTAATATCTTAATTTAAACATGATGCCATCATAATGCAGGAAAACCCAAACTTAACCTCTCCTAGCTTCCCTGAGCTGTTACAGCTTGCAATTAATTCTCTTTGGCTCCGCTGTGTCCCTGAGCGCTGGTCCAGGCCTGACGTGTGGCCCCTCGGAAGGTGGGTTGGGGTGAGGATGGCCTCCTGCCTCCTTCTCCCCCTCAGTACAGCTCGTCAGACACTCTGGTTTTCCTCCAGGCTCCACCTGATGGCCACAGTGGATTTCCTCTGCTCAGTTTCACACCGGCTCTCCTCTTGCTTCATAATCTCTGTAGGCGACTTTATCCCAGGCCATCGTGTGACTTACTATCTGTGACTCCAAGTGTGTGCATCTGCTCCAGACCTCTGCTCTGATTTCCAGCCCCTTGTTTCTAACCTACTCATCTACCTCTCCGTTTAAATGTTGCGTGTGAAAGACTTGAACTTGCAATTCCTTCCCTCTAGCTCTGGTGTCTTTTAGCGTTCCCAAACTCAGTGAAGGCGCCTTCCACCAGTTATCAAACCAGAAACTGGAAGTCCTTCTTAACTCCTCCTTCCCTCATCTACCCCCTGCAGTCTGTCTCTGCCTTCTCTGTCTCCCCACTGTGGGTCCCCGACGGGCCCATGTCAGCCTACTTTCAATGCCACCGCTCTGCTCTATCACCTGCCTGCACCACTGTGCCAGTCACCCTGCTAGTCCCTGCCAATCTGTTTTCCAAACTGCAGCATTTTTTTTCAAAATGCAAACCTTACCAGGCCTCTCGAACCATTCCATGATTCTCATGCCCCCTAGCCTAGGAGGCCTCGTGTGACCCACACCTGCCTTTCCAGCTGCTTCTCAGCTATTCTCCACCGTGTTGGCAGCACTCCACTGGCTTCTCTGTTCCTCTAGCACATTTGCCACGGGTCTTCACACGTGCCCGTCCCCTTCCATCCACTTTGTACGTCGACTCAGCCCAGCTCAACTGTCTCTCCCTTTTCCTGACTTCTAGTCCTTCACTAGGAATCGACACATAGAGACCCCTGCCCTCTGCACGCTTTCCATAGTTTCCAATTTTTTATTCATTCAAGTGGTTTGGGGATTATGCCATCTCCTCAGAAGAGCCTAGGTCCCATGAGAGAAGGCAGGAGGAACACCTGGTTTTGCTCACTGTGGCTCCTAGCACCCAGCAGAGTGCTCATCGAGGACCCTGAGAAAGGCTGAGTGACTGAGTGAGTGAGTGAGTCTGCCTCCAAAGCCCTGACAAGGCAATTATGAGTCAACAGTGGATGTCCGGAGTCTGATACTCACATCCGAGTGCATTAAGGTCCCATGTAGCTGGGGCTCACACAGATCTGGAACCTCAGGTCCACCTGCTCCTGCTTGGTCTGTGATACAGGTGATCGTGCACTTGAAGAAACGATCCATGCCATTTCTTTATAAGCAAATAATCATTTTGAGGGACATAATGCTCCATGACGATATTTAAAGAAGAAAGATATTTTCCATCTCTTCAAAGGCCCACTACAATACAATCAGCTTAGATCACTATTGAGAAAAATTAATATCTCCCTCTTCAAGCAAACAGCTTTCTCCTGCTCTAAGTCTGAGAAGCTAAAGGACAATTAAAGTCATTTTTCTTAAAATGCAGAAAGTTCAAAGGTCAACTGACAGCCCCAGGAAATTTCTAGCTACTTCTAAATAATATATCTTCACCTTAAAAATTTTTAAAGTGTTACTGGATGCTCTGTTTATAAGATAAAATTAAAAGTTATTTTCACTAAACATTGACATGCATAGTGATTAATGCCTTCATATATCACAATTATTATATCTCTACATGTAAACTATAGATCCTTAATCTTTCCTGCATTATTTTACTTATTTATAGACCTCTTCCAGGAATAATTTAACAGCGATTACAACAACATATAAAATGTGGCAAACTAACATAAATTATAAACAAATTAAAAATTCAAAGGGGAACTAAGAGTAGGAACAGAAAATAGGCTGCCTCACAGGCGCCTGTGTAAGGAGCAGAGCCCCGCCGCCAGGCAAACACTCTGGCTGTCTACCCAGCAGGCAGCGAGCTCTTCCTCCTCCTGCCGACCCTGGTTTTGTTCTAATATCACATGTCCTGTGTTCAGTCTCAGAGGATGAACCATGACCGATCTAAGAGTCATGGGCCCCGGAGCTAGAAAATTCTTGTCAGAAAGGAATGAATGTCCTTACCGTTTGAGACTTTTAGTGAGAGCTCTAGCAGCAAAGCCCTTTCTCCCAAATAAACTTAGTATGGTTTCTAATTTGGCTCCTGGCTTTCCCACAGCCAACTCCAAAAGAGACATTTAGCAAGAAATAACTCAGTGCTCATAAAACAAAAATAGGCCGGTACCTCAGGAAAAGCACAATATGCCTTAAAGTAAGACCAGGGTCTTTAGGGATCCACTCATTTGTCTGATGTGCTTAAAATCCCAAGTGAAGACACTAATGATTAAGATACTGTAATCAGCAATCCGAGCCAAATTGGCTTCCTCTTTTGACATAATTTATGACTCACCTTGAAGTTTCATTTTCTACATGTTCCGTAAGTTAAAACTTTTTTTTTCTTGAGCTAAATGAAAATGCATTTAATAATAAATGTGGGCAAGGAGTGCAGCAAAGCTGTGCTTTGGAAACTGACTTTTGGTTTCCACATTCAAAGCCCCAGCCTGTGAGTTGGCGGAGACCACTTGGGTGGGAAGGAAGAACATCTAGATGGTGCCCATGCACATCTTTTAGAAAGAATGTGTGTCTACTTTGTGTATCTCTTCAAAAAATATGTAGGCATTTAACGGAACAGAGAAACATCACATTTTTAAAAGAACCATTTTCTTCTTTAAACACTGACATAGAGATTTTATTTTTATATAGAATCTCATTTTATGTAGGAATCAGACTTCTATCTCGGTTTATGTTTATTGATATTTATATCTAGTTTATGAAAAAAGGAAACAAATAGAGCACTGATGGAAAGAATGTCTTTTTCTGCCTGCCCACCTTGACCACTGGCGCCCCCAAGTCAACCAGCCCACCAGGAGCAGCCCCCGCTTCAAGCTGGAAGGAGACCATTTACTATTTTAATGACAAGAACTTGCTAATGTGGGCATGTGAAATGTATCTTTGGACAGGCATGCTGCCCGTGCCAGGAAGTCTTTGAGAAGCCTTGAGTTCTTGCCATAACTAAAATCTGATGATGTATGACTGATGACTTCACCCGGCTAGCTGCCTGCTTCCATAATCCTCATGGAGAGTCATACAAAAAAAAAGAAAGAAAGAAAAAGGAAGGAAGGAAGGAAGGAAGGAAGGAAGGAAGGAAGGAAGGAAGGAAACACAGTTTGGAAATAAAATGCAGAGGAGAGTCTTCATTTTCTCTTTTGAATAAAATGGAGTAGCCAGTTTAAGTGACTACGGAGGACCCACCACGTAGACAGGTAAAGCAGTCAGCTTTCTCGTTACTATGACCAAAATCCTGACAGACAAGCACAATGTAGAGGAAGAAAGGTTTATTTGGTTCACAGTTTTAGAGGTTTCAGTTCATGGTAGGCTGGCTCCAAGGCAGAAGCAGCTCAGCAGCAGAACTTTAGAGCAGAGCAGAGGAAAAGCCACTCTTGCCTTGTGTCTGCAGGAAGGAAAGCGAGGGAGAGGGGAACAGATATGGTCCGCAAGGCCACACCCCAGCCACTCACCTCCTCCAGCCGTGTCCCCAACTCTGAACCTGGCTGCTCTGGAAACACGTGGGGTTGGAGGGACATTTTAAATACAAACCAGAACGTAGACCCTGGTGTTAGGGCCATGTTTCTCTAAGACACTGGTAGCAACTGCAATGGACTTCACAGAAACAATGAAAAGCTGCTAGCGGCATTTTTCGGTGGGACTCATGACGGAGGAATATAGAAATGGAATGGCCTCCCCCGCACTGGGCCTTTGCATCTCACTTCAGACTTTATTGCACATCCTGGTTTTCTTTTCAGTAAAAGGGGACGGTCCCGTTCCAGTTGATGGTGGCCTCTCTCCACTTGGTTCTGATTGCCATCTCCACTGGAGAAAACCGCCTTCCTGGTCTGTACTTATCTTCATGTTGGTCCCCCTCCCAGTGGTGGGAGTGAGTATCTAAGGAAGGAACATGGAGATTCACCTGCAAGCCTGTGTGCGCCATTCCCAAGGCCGCCGGGGCAGGAGGGAAGCGCGAGGGGGCAGGGGCTGGACCCAGCAAGCTGTCATCTTAGAGCTGGTTAAGTGGAGGGGGATTCGAGCAGAGGGGATGTTGAAACGCTCCATACAACGTGAGCTATGGCGTGGCAACCTGCCTGGCTGTGTACTGAAACGTGAATGCCGATAAGTCGTCGTATGCGCCTTCCAGCACCAAGAAGTGACACAGAGGACCGGGAGTAGGTCACCAGGTGTTGTCAGGAAAAATGGGAGGAGGGAAAGCTCACCACTTCTAGAGGATTCTAAGAGTACATCATTTGCATTGGGGGGGAGTATGAACTATTCTAGAGGGGCAGTTGAGAACTGGGTTCAAGACCCAGGTTTGTCTCATATGAGCCAGGTGACATTTGAGAAGGACCTAAACATCTTTTGTTAAGTCACTTATTCCACTAGGAACTATTTACTGGGAGACAGGCATGGTGGCGCACACCTGTAATCCTAGTATTCAGGAGGCTGAGACTGGAGGATCATAGGTCTGAGGCTAGCCTCAGCAACTTAGCAAGGCCCTCAGCAACTTAGTAAGAGCCTATTTCAAAATTTAAAAAAGGGCTGGGAGCCGGGCGTGGTGGCGCACGCTTGTAATCCCAGTACTTTGGGAGGCGGAGACCGGAGGATCCGGGTTCACAGCCAGCCTCAGCTGTCTCTATCTCTCTCTCTCTCTCTCTCTCTCCCTGTCTCTCTCTCTTTCTCTCTACTTAGTGAGGCCCTCCACAACTTTGTAAGACCCGGTTTCAAAATAAAGTATAAAAAATAGGGCTGGGGGTGTAGCACAGAGGTAGAACGCCCCTGGGTTCAATCCCCGGTACCGAAAAAAAAGGGGGCTGGGGGTGTAGCTCAGAGGTAGGATGTTCCTGGGTTCAATCCCCAGTACTCCCCGACACACACAAACACATACAAAAATTTATTGGGAACCTTGGTTCTTTCTCTGTGAAAAGAGATATCTTAGTACCTACCTAATGAGACTATTGGGAATTTAAAGGGTTAACATATGTAAGGCTTTCAGCACGGTGCCCAGAACAGAATGTGTGGGGCGTTTGTGAGCTAAGAAAAAACACGATGCCTTCCTCAAAGAAGAAGGTTGAAGTAGAAATGGTAATATATTTTAAGGGCCATGTTGTCAGTGTCACACTAAATTAAATGGGTTAATATGTGTTTTTCACAATTACAGAAAAAGAATTAGGAGCTGCACAGATAAAATAGTCACCAAGTTGCTTTTCCAAATGTAGTGAGGATAACGGAAGATGGTTTAACGCCAGGCCTGTGTGCTGGATGCAAAGAGGGGGACATCAGGCAGGCTCTTACTACCAACCCAAGGCTGCCGTGCAGACTGCAGATCCGTCCACCTTCGCTACCTGGCCATGGGGCCAACGCATAGAGACCTCCCATTAGTCTTTTTTCCACATGAGTCTTAGAAACTGTGGTTGTAAGGGAAGTGAAATGACCTGTGTGGCTGTCCCACTGGACGAGGACCTCCCAAAGGTTTGCTGGGACTGTATGTTATTTACCATGGACTTTCTAGTGGCTTGTCCAGCACCTGGCACATAGTAGGGCTTCCAAAATGCTTTCTGAACTAATTTGAAGAGAAATGCACCATCAGTTTGTCTAGTCACTAGATCACCTGGTGTTTGGCTGTGGGGTAGAATTGGCCGCGTGGAACTCCCTCCCTGTTTGTTTTTACAGGTCTCTCCTTCATGCTCAAAGAGAACAGGTCTTCGAGAAGGCTTTTTGGAAATCTGACTCTTCACCCTTTGTTTTTTCTCTAACTTAAAAGTTGTTTGTTTCTCTGTGTTATTTCTAAGCCCCGGGCTCCTTCTTAAAGCCAGTTTAAAATTCCCACATGACAATGCTTGGGCTTAGACCCGTGGGATTTATGCCTGGGCTTCATTTCAGAAGTGGCGCCTGAGCATTTTCCTGCAGTGCCAGCGTGAACATCCGCACAGCTGTTAAACGACGTCAGCCCCATCTCTTGGAGCACATTAAAGCTCACCATCTTGGAGACTGAAATGCTCACCTACTGTAAGATGCACAGGCTTTTGCTGTGAGGGATGGCCACTGTAAAAGTAGAGATCAAAGAGACGTTCCATTTTCCAGTCGGATAAGAGCTGCCTGTTTGTGCAAAAAAGGACGCTGCAATTTCCGTTGATGTTGCAGAGCCAGATAGGAAATTTGGGAGTCTTCAGCATGCTGCCCACCTGGAAGCGGAGAGGGAATGCAGATGAATACATAGGTGCAGAGGCAGACGACCATCAAGACTGCACGTGTAGTGTAAGACTCGAAACCAAGGCCTCATCATGAATGAATTTGCATTTATGAATGGTTTGATAGAATGGCCATGTTGCAATTCTTCTCCTCATGGGTTATATTTTTAAGAAAAATGTGGTGGTCTCATGGAGGAGATTTTAAGGTAAAGAATAAATAAACTGAAATATAAATGTGGGAGTAAAATAAGAGAACTCTAATTCCGTCTTTGTCCCTGACTAGTATATTTGCTCCTATTCCCAAGAGAGGACACTATTTCATTCAGCAGGTGGCCAAATGTCTGGCTAAGCATTTAAAGTGTAGGAAAAAGATATTTAGAACATAGGATATCACTCCTGGGAAATGAGGGGAGTGCACACATATACGCGTGTATTTATAGATTCGCTTATAGATCCACTGTGAAGATGTACTTAGAGTGGTGTGTTCTGGTTTAATATTACATATAACATTATGTTTACTTTTGTGTGTGCATGTGTGTGAAACTGGGGGTTGAACCCAG
The DNA here is from genome assembly GCA_004027185.1 of Glis glis. Classification (NCBI taxonomy): domain Eukaryota; kingdom Metazoa; phylum Chordata; class Mammalia; order Rodentia; family Gliridae; genus Glis; species Glis glis. The sequence continues at coordinate 37,353 of PVJS01010225.1, read as the reverse complement.
AGCCACTCTACCTCTGAGCTACACCTCCAGCCCCTTTTTTATTTTTTGTTTCTGAAACAGGGTCTTGCTAGGTTGCTGAGGTTGGCCTCGAACCTGCAATCCTCCTGTCTCAGCCTCCCAAGTACTGGGATTACAGGCATATGCCGCCACGCCCAGCATCTGCTTACTATTTTAACGAGCTTGCTATCTGTTTTTTTTTTTCCCATGCAACTTTCAATTCTGCTTTGAATTCTCATAGCTAGTGAGTTATATTTACAAAACCCCCATTCTGGAGGGCCATGTAGTAAGAACAGTGGGTTCTATGTACCTCAGTAGCTCCCAGAAGTATCATGATATTAGAGTGCATTTCTATGAGTTATAGTATCACTTAGTTTAAAGAGGCAATGAAATATCTATTTTTTTTTTTTTTTTTGCGGTACCAGGGATTGAATCCAGGGGCATTCTACCTCTGCGCTACACCCCCGGCCCTATTTTTTCTCCTTTATTTTGAAACCAGTTCTCACAAAGTTGTGGAGGGCCTCACTAAGTAGAGAGAGAGAGAAAGAAACAGGGAGAGAGAGAGAGAGAGCTGAGGCTGGCCGCGAACCCGATCCTCCAGTCTCCGCCTCCCAAAGTACTGGGATTACAAGCGTGCACCACCACACCCGGCGAAATATCTATTTTTTAAAAGGATTTCCATCAGCTGGGTGCAGTGGCATATACTTGCATTTCCAGTGACTGGGAGGCTGAGGTAGGAGGATCATAAGTTCAAGGCCAGCTTGGAGTGAGACCCAGTCTCAAAATAAAAAATACAAAGGGTTGGGGTTATAGCCCACTGGTAGAGCACCCCTAGGTTCAATCCCTAGAACCAAAATTTTTTTCCCATCAAAATTCATTCAGACAATTTTAAGAAAATTGTTAAAAGCATTATTTCTCTTAAAGCGATAAACATGAACTATGGAAAACTCCACAATTTCTCCCAATGCCAAGGAGAGCTCCTGACACCTTAGCCTATTTCTTCCTATAGTGGAAGGATCCAGTGCTGCCATTTTGCTTCTTTTCTTCTCCGTCCTCAGAGTTGTACTGTTTGTTCAGGAGCAAATTCTACTTCATGAAAAATCTAGCTTTGAGAAACAGTCGCATGCTCTGTAAACCCAAGTCTTAGAGGCTAATAACATGACATTCTGATGTCTCAATAGTTCTACTCACATCTCTTCATTTTCTTTAGTTTAAATTCTTCAGTTGTGGGTGAGTGGGTGAATCAGAGATGCTTACGTCTGTATGCGGTTCACTTTTAGCTACCATGGGAAGATTCTATTACTGTGTTTAAAAGAAATGACCTTAGTCTTTAGTTGGTAGTTTTATAACTAGTCAGGACATGCTCACAGTGGGTGGTCGTCCTGGTGGGAGCCCCTCCAGGCTGAGGACAACGTGAGCATCTCAATATCAAGCGCACCGTGCGGAATTCCAGCTACGAGTTCCAAATAACTCTGTAACCATTCATTACTTATAAAATAAGCACTCTCTTTCTCAGGCCTTCTTGCCATGGAACCCTTCTTTACTAAGATTATATATAATCAGAATACGATATGCAGGGCATGGAATTATTAACACTGGAAAATTTGGATAAACTAACTAGGAGATTGAGGGCTGTTCTTCATAATAAAATGTCACTCCATTTGAACATCAGCTGGATATTCTGACCAATTTTAAATTGATGAAAGTCCCTGTAAATTACATCTGGATAGATGAAATAGAATAGACACATATAAAATACTGTTTTGCAAAATATTCGTAAAGTAGAAACTCACCAGGTGCTGTGCGCATGTATGTCCCTATCACTTGGAACTTCATTATGATGTATGACTACAATGCACCAATAAAAGTATATTTAAAAGAAGAAAGCAGGCTACATTCACCTGGCACTGGGACACGCAGACAATGGCAGGTGCTGACAACACACTATGGTGACTTTATGCAGCAGTGTGATCGCTTTCTTTCCTGAAGCTACCCAGGATTTTGCTCCGTTAGGAGGAAAATGAAGTAGTCAACACACAACCACCTCCGACTCCCTGCGGTGGCCAGACAGCTCCCACACTGAGCAGGCAGCGCTGTGCCTGTCTGGAGAGCTTGCGATGGGAAGGGAAATGTCACCCACGACTGTCAGGGTGCTTTGGGCATGAACTCTAAGTGGGAGCCTGAAAATAACCTCTGAGAACACACTCGGTTCAAGGCGAGTCCTGCAAAAACCAAACAAAGTGCCTCCCAATCGAATCCGGTCAGATATCACACCCCCACTTTTCTTGGCCCATCACATAAGAAGATGGACTGGAATTTTCCATTTTAAGCATTTGTATTGCTTTTGGATAGACACAGTTCACCAGCTACCTCCTTCCCCCCCCAAGCAGGATTCAAATATGTTTTATTGGTGAGATTCCACCAATTCTGAATTTGTGCATGTTGCCATGGTAAAAAGGAAATTAAATTGTGAGACAGTGGTGCTATAAATAAAATACCTTTCTCCTGAGGTTCACTCATTGTGTAATAAGCCCGGTAGTTTCAGTAGTGCATGCGGCAATCCAGTCTTTTAAAGCATACATCCTTTAAGCCAGTGTAAAATGATAAGGATGGGAAGAAGGATGGACAAATTCTATGCACTAGAGGGCAAGAATCGAGACCCTGTAATTCTTTTATATGCTGTCTAGAACAACACTGCTTAGAACATGCTTGTGCATAATGAGCTTGATATTGCAAGTCCCAAGGCCCCAGGCTGGTAATTTGAACGGGAGGAAGGTGTTGGAAAATGTTGCGCTTTCTTTGCAGAGCCCTGGTGACAATTTCTGTGCGTAACTGTTAATGGCCTGGCTCTCATCTCTGCCACCTGGATCACAGAGTCCATGTAACTTCTCCCGCGAAGTTTGCAGGTATGTTGTAAAGACAAATTGAATGGCACTTGCAAGGCGCAACCTCCATGACTTAGCAGCGGAGTGCAGCGGGCAAAGCTAATCACTTGGTATTTTTAGGGTTGGATTTCGTCCTATCAAGGCTCTCTAAAGGGAACACGTAAAGAGGGAAAAGGGTCCCACTGGGATAGTGGTGCGTGCTGCCAGGGCTGCTGTGGGAGCCATTCTGGCAAGACCTAAATGGCTCCAGTCCCTTCTAAAAATCAGAGTTGATTTCTCTTCTCAGCAGCAGGTGTGAAGATAATGTGAACCTCCTAAGGTTTTCCAGATGGTGTTAGACTCAAACTGCTTTATGTTCTCACTTAGGTATTGGAACCTCACAATCAAACCTGTACCTTCAAATAGAAAAGTAACAGGGAGGCTTCAAAATAGTGCCTCAGCTCGTGGGGAGCTGGCACGTCCTGCAGGAGCTGTCACTCTGGCAGGCTCTGGGGGGCTTGCCATGTCATCTAATGAGAACTCCATCTTTTTGTAAAAAAATCTCACCCACCGGGCTGTGACATTGGGATTACAAGATGTGTGTATTTGCAATTTCTGCAATTCTATCGCAGAAAGATCGACTTAGGGAGGACAAGGCAGTGTTACAGGATGGGTTTCAGGTAGTGCATAGGTTTTCTTTTGAACTCGGAGACCTTTCTTACATTAGGTTTTTATTATCGGTACATACATACAATATTCAGATTTATCATACCCATCTTAGGCAGGAGCCACTCAATACCATAAAGCACTCATGTATCCAGTTGCAAATCTGTATGCTCTGTGGAGTCACCATGCCCCAGTACAGACAGGAAAGGCAGTGGCTTCAGAGGGTCTTCAACCCAGTGACATGATAGAGCACTACTCTGAACCACATCCTGGCCTTTCCTGAGGAAACCTCTGCACTGCACGGTGTAAAGGTTCTATGCTAAGATACTTGCAGTATTAGACTTCTAGGTCCACTGCGGTCAGATCAGACGGGTCTTCTGCTTAGCACATTTCCAAGTCCCACTGAGCATGTCCTTCTCAGGTTGAGATGCTCCACAAACATGACAGATGCGACCTGCCAGACCAGGAACTGAAGGGAGGCAAACACTTTAGAGAGTGCAGTTCACAGTCAACGCAAACTCACGACTGTTCTTTTTTTTTCCATTTTATTGTTTTATTTACAAACAGGGTGAAGTCAACTGGGCAAATCAAGAGTTGGAGTCAGTCTGGGCCATCCAAATGTGGAGTGGTTCCTGGGTCAGTCTCCACCATGAAGGCTGCCTCTTCTATTCTTTTCCTGCACCTTGGTAATGGCCCCTTGATTCCTCAGGGCAGCCTCACCTGCTGCTCCTGAGCCCTTTTATGAGGGCAGATGGATCCTGGGGGAACAGGGTGGTACGAGGGCTGGGGCCCCCTCAGATTGTGTAAACCTGAGTTCCGATCACACGCATGATTTCCTTCTGTATCTTGGGGTCCTGAGTATTAATGTTGGCATTGCCCACCTGACCATCCTCATATACAAAGAAGAACCTTGTGCAGACATTGTTGGACACAGGGCACACCCAGATGTTCCCATGCTTCTGGAGGTCCTTAGATGTAATCACTTCACAAAGTGCTATACAATTTAGATTCCGACTCTGCAGGAACCTTGACTGAATGGATCGGGTCTGGGGGATGGTATTCATCCTGTTATATCTCTGGACCAGCTCATCCTTGGAGGGCATCCTGTGCTGTCCTTTTCCCATTCCTGCAGTTTGGTGTAGGATGCATTGACCAGCCCATTGCGCAGGATTGAATGCCAGTTCTCAATGTGGGACCCATGGAAGGCAAAGGTGCTGCCGTAGAGCTTCTTGGTGGTCCAGAACTGAGCCTCCTTGGCAGGAGGGCTGCTCAGCAGGAGGAACTGGTGTGAGGTGTGCATGAACTTCAGCTGCCTGCTGAGAGGTAGTTTGACAATGTGTGACCTGTTCTAACCTAGACGTCAATGGTGAAGTTCTAGCTTGTTGAACACAACTCTCAGACATTCGAAAACCTAGTTATAATTTGCCACCAGCTAAATGTTAGAGCCTATCATCAGTGCACCTGCAATGGGTATTCTAGACTATATAAGATAAATCTATAGTAGCTTATGAAAGTCTTTTTTTTTTTTGCGGTACCGGGGATTGAACGCAGGGGCGTTCTACCTCCGTGCTACGCCCCTGGCCCTATTTTTTATACTTTATTTTGTCTTGATAGAGTATAATTCCAAGAACTGGCATTTATATACTTCTAACTTATCAGAAGATGAGCAAAGATGATAATGACCAGTAGCATGACACAGTAGACAAAATATAGAGAGCTCTGAATGTAGGCAGAAGTGGGTCCGTGACCCTGACTCTGACGTTTCCTAGCTGGTGGCTTTGGGTAACTTCCTACACCTCATCCTGGTTTTCTCTTTTCTAACACGAATAATGACCAAGCAACATATGGGATTTAAAGTAGCAGTGATTACAACTTTGAGGAGTAAATGAAATAAGGTATCATTGCAAATGACTAATAGCCCACACGCTATAGATACTCTATGCATCTGACTTTAGAACTACAATGAAAAAATAAAAAGGCCTCACATGCATTTCCTTTAATTACCATCTGTATGTGTATGAATCTATTTCAATACCATAAATGAGTTAGGGATCACTTTTCTCCAAAATAATAAGCTGATATAGAAAAGTGCCTTCAGGTAAAATCACCTTGCTATGCATCTGTTTAACATATTCATAGATCTCAGGAGCATAAGTAAGAAAACTAACCATCAGCCCGCAGTCGCTCTTTAATACACTGTTTTTTTTTTCTTTCTGAAACCAAACTCCAAGTGACATAATAAACATCCTCAGGTTTCAAGCCATTAGTGTACAATTTCAGGCAATTTTCACGGAGGGCAGGATTCATAGGCGTCTCCCTGGGGAGAGAACACTGAGTCCAAAAACAGAATGAAAAACCACATTAGTCACTTTCCAAAAAGCTGGAAGCATTGTAGATTTGATTTCTATGTAGATTTTAAAGCTACATCGGGCAGTTTCTATCCTCTGTCCTACTTCCAATACATGTGCGCAAGTCTTAGATTGTGGTCCTGTGGGTCTGACGCATTTTGACCTCCCCTTGGCAGGAAAGATTTTTTTTTTTTTACCCTGTACTTTGGCTTCTTGACTGACTTTAAGGTTCCGGCAGCTATCTTCTTTATTATTAGAGGATATTTTAGGCTCTGCAGGTAATTTTCCTTAGAGCGTGATTTAGCAGCTCCATTGGTCTGAACTGACTTTTGTACAAAGAAATGCAGTCTGTAAAAAGACAACCGGGCTGGATCCCTGCGAGTTGCTGACGTTGGCCTGAGTTCTCGAATTCTCTCTCTTTGCTGGCATATTCTTTGATACAGTCCCGTTTCTCAGAGCAACTTAGAAGCTATTTTGCAAACACCTGTTCAATTTTAACTTAAGATAAAGTCTGAAACTTGTTCCCACAGCCTTGTAAATGTTAAAAAGGGACAAAAAGCTGGCACTCTTTCTGATATTCTTTCTGGCAGGTCCAGTTAAGAAAGCTGTTTTCCCAATTCTGCACACCGTGGATTTAATCAGCTAAGCCTAGAGATTTAATCCTCCTTTTTTACAGTAATAATTTTTAACTAGGGGCAATTTTGCACCCCCCCAGGATATTTGAAAATGTCTGGAGACATTCTTGGTTGTCACACTGGGGGGAGGAGAGGGTGGCACTATTGGCATACAGTGAGTAGAGGCTGCTAAAGAGTGTTCAGTGCAGAGGACAGTCCCCTCTCCCCCCACAGCAAAGAGTTATGCAGCCCAAGGTTTTTAGCAGCGCCAAGTTGAGAAGACCTGCTTTGGAAGAGGTTTCTAACCCTGATGCACAATAGAATCCCCTGTGGGCTTTAAAAAATGCCCAGGTGTTCCCCAGACCAAATAAAACAGTCTTGGGGCAGAACTGTCTACATAATTTGTGAGGTTCATTGCAAAATAAAAATGCAGGGCTCCTTGTTAAAAAAATTATTAACAATGTGAGGCCCTGTACCACCACACAAGTCCCACACTCATGCAGCTGACACACTTCTGGGAGATGACCCAGGCACTGATAGTTCTAGAGCTCTCCAGGTGAGTTTAGTGTGCCGCCAGGTGGACATCCCCCCTGCCCAGCATTTGATACCTCTTTCCTTCTGTAGCAATCAGTGCATGTCCATGTACAGCCCAGGTATGGCTTCTCTTTGTGTCTGGACACAGAGCCTCCTGATGAGGAGATGCTGAGTGACCTGAGCTGAATAAGGCACTGTAAGTCCTCATCATCATCGGTCACAAAGTCTTGCATATGCACATAACATTTTGGCTCCAATGGGCTTCAACATTCATGATTTCATCACTCTTCACTTCAATCCCATGGTTGCAGGGCGGGTCCATGCAAATGAGGACACAGGCTCGGAGAGGGTAAGGAATAGGCCCAAGTCATAGGAGGCAGGGCAGAGCCTCCAACCAGCTCTGCTAATCCCAGGCCAGGCTCTTTTCCATATGCTATGGGAACTTGCTCGCCTTCCTACCAGGTCTCCAAATGCAGTGTGTGTGCCCATTGGTGGCATGTGGCATGAACGCTGGTGGCACAGGGAATGAACTTTAAAGAACACATACTCGCCAGGTGTGGTGGAGCACGCCTGTAATCCCAGGAGGGTTACAGGTTCAAGACCAGCCTCGACAACTTAGTAAGACTCTCAGCAACCTAGAGAGACCCTGTTTCAAAATAAAAATAAAAGGGGCTGAGGGTATAGCCCAGAGGTAGAATGCCCCTGGGTTAAATACCTAGTACCACACACGCACAAAAGAGTACAAATGTTCATTTATTTAAATATTAAGAAATAATCAGTTAGCATATCAAGCCCATGGTTTATACTACTGCTGCCGAAAAGGTTAGATCCAAAATTTAAGTGAGAGTCAATTTAAAAAAAACAAATAATAGCAGAAGTGCTGTAGTTTATTTAAATGTATATTAGGAAAAGAGCAGTTAGCATATCAAGCCCATAGTTTATTCTACTGCTGCAGAAAAGGTTAGATCCAAATCTTAAAACAGAGCTGATTTAAAGAAAAACATCAAGCAAATAATAGCAAGAGGCATTGTAGAGACAGGACAAAGCTTGCAAATTATTTAATAATGTTTCAAAAGCTTTGTGATAATAGACAAAGCACTAAAATTGCTGTTGAAACTTAGCCCATGTATTCCTCCATTTTTCTCCAAGCTGAATCTTGGCGTATTACTGGGCTCTGATGGAGAGAGAATACTACACCATGGACACCGAGAGACCATGTATCGTTGAAGGAAAAGAAAAATATGTAAAATGAAATCTACAAATCCCCCATTTGGGGCTTAGATTTTTCTCTCAATATGTTTATGAAATTCTAAGATGAATTCCAAAATTATCTGGAAACGGTGTTTAGGGATTTTATCACAACAACCAGTCCATTCTCAATCCAGGGTGTGTTCAAAGTATGTCTTTTACATTCAGACAATGGAACCATTGTCTGCAGCCATTAAATGCAGTGAAGGTCAGATACTCATCGACATATAAAGATGGTTGTGTTCAGTGAGGAAAGCAGGCTTCAGAAGAGTAGAATAGGATATTTATATGAGGAAGAAGAGGAGAAGGAAGCATTTCTGAAGAGACTGACCACTGGGTGATGGGATCAGATTAATTTCTTTTGGTTTATCACGTCTCATTTTTTTTTTTTGTATGATGAGCCCAGATTATGAACACAAGGAACAATAAGGGAACTTGTAAAGCACGTTAATAATAGTATTTTATAGCATACAAATTCTATTATTTTGGCATACAAATTCTATTACTATTGGCATACAAAACAGTATTTTGCATGGCATACAAAATATGCAAATTCTGCAACGCCAGACACTATTTTCCTGATGCCACCAAACCCATATGTATGAGATGCTGATTTTGTGAATCGCACGTAGAAGCCGAACACTCCAGCGGAGGGAAGGTGGACAAAGTTATGGATACGCAGGGACCTCATAAAGCACGAAACCCTGTACACATGGAGGGTATTTCGAGCTGGCACCTGGAGAACCAAGGAGTAGGATAGGTCCTGAGCAGCAGGCCTCTTCTGCAGCAAGTGGCTGGGAGAGGCCGGACACAGGGCGCCATGATGGCATATACATCCCAGAGGGTAGCATGGCCACTCTGGACAAATGTTGCTTTTCACGAAATCAGCCTTGCCTTCCCTGAGTTTCAGGATGAAAACTTTTGTGAAAATATCACAGGCAGCAGCTTTGCTCTGTGGCTTGGGGCAAGGCTGTTTACCTTCTCGCTCTCCCTCCTATTTGTTTTTGCAGAATCCCATCTTACTCAATTCTCTGGTTGTGCTTTTCAACAGCACATTTTACTTGCGGGTTGTCAGAGGCTGTAAATCCCCTGAGCTGGAAGTATTTTTGACAGGAATTTCATAAGTGGGGCCCCTTTTCCCCTGCTGGTATTCTTTAAGAAAACTTTCAGCGATACATAGAATATATACATTCATTTGCATAAATGAAGGATTGGGAAGACACCCATCTGCAGACAGTATTTATTTCTGAGAAGGGGAACTATAGCTTCCTGGGGATGAAAAGAGACTTTCCTATTACTATTTAAAAAAATGTTTACATATATATTACTTATACTCTATATGCATTAAATGTGTAAAATTAAATATTTTATATAGAGACTGTACATCCAATATAGACTTGAATCCTTCCCTTTAGACCCTGAATGTGTGTATATTTTGTGTGTGTGTGTGTGTGTGTGTGTGTGTGTGTGGTGGGTCAGAGGTATACAGGATGGCAGAAAAGGAAAAAGAGACTCAGATTTGAATTTCCTTCATATGGAGACTTAAATCATTGTCACGACATTGACATGCTGGTGTGTAGCTGAGAACCCAGCATACTCACCTGTGAGAGACTGTCACCCATGGAGATGTCCTTACTCCACTGCAAAAAGCCAATGTCACTACGGGCCAGGACGCCATGTAATGTTTCCTGAGACTTCCCTGTGTCATGGCCATTGAAGACGTGTGGACTTGCTCTTCCCGTTAAAATCATGTTCAGAACTGCCTGGATGACATATTTTACAGATATTTACATTTTAGGTAGCAATGAAACAAGGACTTAATTTTAAAAATCATAAAAAATTACTATTTTACTGAAAAGAATGAAATCTTACAATACATGATTCTAAAAAAAATGTCTCAAATATTTGGTAGAGTTGAAACAATATATTGACTTTTTTTTCTTGAACCTTACCCTGGAACTCCACCTCTGATCCTATTGCCTTTCCTGCCTTTATATTCCTTTTAGACACTGGTTTCTATTGTTGCGATTTAGGAAGCTCAGGGCTAAGATGTTTTTATAGGACTTTTATTTATTATTATTATTATTTTTTTGCGGTACTAGGGATTGAACCCAGGGGCGTTCTACCCCAGCCCTATTTTTCATCCTTTATTTTGAAGCCAGGTCTCACGAAGTTGTGGAGGGCCTCTCTAAGTAGCTGAGGCTGGCCGCGAACCCGGATCCTCTGGTCTCCGCCTCCCAAGTACTGGGATTACAAGCGTGCGCCACCACGCCCAGCCTTTATAGGACTTTTATTTCGGATATTAGGGATTCCTGATGAGTCTTATCAAGATATTATCTAATATTTGTAGAATCTCAGGGACACAGGGCTCTCAGAAGTAAAGTAGGGAGGACTGTAATGGAACCTGGACGGTAGATCCTGATAACCCAGGGTAGCATCTTCTCTGACTTTCAAAGATAACTCGATTACTCTTTGCTGAACGACAGAATGCTTATTTAGACAATGATCCTAATCCCGATTCTGCAATAGAAAGGCAGAGTCTTCCCACCCACCTGCCTGCACAGGAAGCCTCCAGCATTTGGTTGTAACAGATGAGTGGTGGTGACATCCAGGTCCTCCTGAAGCCTGCAGAATGGGAGAAGCCATCAGCAGCCATGAGACCAGGCACCAGGCAGAGCGGCAGTAACGTGGGCTCGATAGTCACTGGCCCACATGCCTTGCACATTTCCAGGTCTCACGGGGAAGCCTCTGACACTGGGGCTGCAGAGGTGATGGGGAGCTGGAGATGCAGGTGGTGGAAGCGTGTGATAAGCGGTGAGGGAGAGGGGAAAGATATAGACATCTCCTACTCTGGAATCCCTGTGTGTGCTGTGGGAGGATGCTGGGCTGTGTGCCAGGGATGCTTGGCTCAGGGTGGTGACACGTGACCACACCAGAGAGTGCTGGTCCAAGGCAGGGATGAACAAACTGTTCAAATGGAGAGTATCCGAATGACTGTCGAGCCCATTTCTTGGATGTAGTAGGGCAAGGGCCAGGCGCTGGGTTCCTACCCTTGCCTGTCTAAGGTCCAGGTGGAACGCGGTTGCTGCTGGCACCTGGGGAGGTCCTGAGTACTGATCCGGGAGCTGTCTATGTTCTTGAATGAATCTACTCACGGGACTGGAGTTTACCCAGCTCTTCTGTGCATGAGACCTAAAGACTTGGGTCAAGATTGGTATGTGCCTTGGTGGTACCAGATAAAATTCAGGGCAGTGTTTCCTGAAGGATGGCCTGAGTTTAGGTGGTATAGATATGAGCATTTAAAAATTTAATAGTGAGGCCAGGCATGGTGGCGCACGCTTGTAATCCTAATACTTTGGGAGGTGGAGACCGGAGGATCCGGGTTCGCGGCCAGCCTCAGCTCTCTCTCTCTCTCTCTCTCTCTCCCTCCCTGTCTCTCTCTCTCTCTCTCTCTCTCTCTGTGTTTCTCTCTCTCTCTCTCTCTGTTTCTCTCTCTCTGTCTTTCTCTCTCTACTTAGTGAGGCCCTCCGCAACTTCGTGAGACCCGGTCTCAAAAATAAAGTATAAAAATAGGGCTGGGGGAGTAGCGTGGAGGTAGAACGCCCATTCGTTCAATACCCCGTACCGCAAAAAAAAAAAATTTAATAGTGATGTGTTTAATAAATTTTGTCTTTTACTTATTAATGTTTAAGAAAATATTAATAAACAAAATATTAATGTTTAAGAATAGGGTGGGATTTATTTATTTACTTATTTATTTATTTGCAGTACTGGGGATTGACTCCAGGGGCGCTCTACCACTGAGCTGCATCTCCAGCACTTTGTGTGTGTGTGTGTGTGTGTGTGTGTGTGTGTGTGTGTTTGTAGCTCTACGAGCTACACCCCCAGCCCTATTTTATTTTTTATTTTGAAACAGGGTCTCACTAGGTTGGTGAGAGTCTCCTACTTGCTGAGACTGTCCTCGAACCTGTGATCCTCTTGTCTCAGCTTCCCAAGTACTGGGATTACAGGTGTGTGTCACCACGCCCGGCTCCCAGCCCTTTCTATTTTTTATTTTGAGACAGGGTCTCACTAAGTTGCTCAGTCTGGCCTCAAACCTGCAATCCTCCTATGTCAGCCTCCTGAGTCACTGGGATTACACGTGTGCACCACCATACCCAACTCAGGTTGACATTTAAATGTGTATTGATTAAAAAATTGGATTGCAATTAATAATAGACCACAAATATGTGATAGTGGTACATGAAAGGCAAGTTTCAAGAACAGTGGTTCAGGGCTTGTAATTCTTCCCTCCTGGGAGCCTCTGTCTTCTTCAGGGCCCCCTAAAAGTCTACTTCCATACTGCCAAGAACCTGGCATTTGCATAGCTGACTTTGCATATCACAGAGATGAAATAAATATCTGAGGATCTATTTTATTGGGATCTAAATAATCAAACATATTTACTTAACTAATGACATCTCCTTACCCATTCCCATGGCTAAGCTACCACAGAGAAGGACCTGTCAATGAAAGAGTGTCCACTAGAAAAATGGCATACTGGCGTCTCCAACACGGGGATGTGAATATTTTCCAACCCAAGAGCACATCGCCCTGGTGGTCCCAATCCAGTAGGAAATACTGGCTGGCATGTGTAGACCTTACCTCTCGAATGTTCGGGAGAAGATCAGGCTGGAAAGAAACAGGATGACGCCATGACTCGCTTCCCCTTTGAACTGTTTGGAAAAGAAAAGAAAAGCACTTTTGTCTAAGAGCAGTGCAGATATGTGTACTGTGGGTATGAATTCAAAGATTTACAGCCCGGAAGAAGACCTCAGCCCCCGCTGCCGCTGCCGAGAGGACGCAGCTCTCTGCCTCCCTGTGTCAGCTCCGCTCCCCTCTCCGGTGGACCCCTCCTTCCTTGCTATTAGCTGCCAATGGTACCATCCATGTCTGTCTCTTGGGCCTTGGCTTCTCCTCTTGTTCCTGCACTTTTACCAGGTGATTCTCTTCAAATCATTCCTGACCTGAGATGCGGTGTCTTTCCTGGCCCGGGCCCTTGGTGTGCTCTGGGCTGGCCTCCCCTGGCCAGCCCCTCCTCACTAGATACACCCCTCCTCCATGCCCCATTAAACACCCCTCCTCCATGCCCCATTAAACAGGGGGAGCAGAGGGGCCTTATAGAAATAGCTTTTGAGTTATGCAGACCTCTCTGTTCAAAACCAGTTCTACTACTTCCTCCTACTTATCAACTTCTTTGAGCTCCAGTCTCCTTTAGTTTTATTTGCAATGAAAGGTAAATAACAATAATAACAACAACAAAAAAACCCAACAACAACCTTTCCTGGGTTTGTTGCAAAGTTACATGAAATAATGAGTGTACAATACCTGCCTCCGTTCTTGGGATATTCTAGAATCCATAGCAAAATCAGTATCTGTCCCTCTGTAAGGCACTCTTCCCTCTCTCTTTTCTTAGGTTACTGTTCTGTCTAGAACTTTCTGAGGGTATTTTGCGATCTCTAAGATCCCATCCAGCCTGCCTCACCTACACTCAGGGCCTTCCGTTAGCTGGCCTTCTCTTGTCTTTATTTCAGTCTTCTACCTGCTGCGAAGCAGCCCCGTGGCTGGGTTTGCAGTACATCAGGAAGGCTTTTGCAAAAATGCATGTGCTTTCCACTTTGCGGAGTAATTGTCCATTTTGCTATCTGCAACCTGGCAGCAGGCAGGACCCCCAGGCAGGAGAATAAATTCTAGTGCCACAGCAGCCAGACAGGAATTCAAATGACTGTACTGCAAGGGTGTGAGAGAAACGGGCAGAGTGGGGCCTGAGGCAGGCTGGAAAGCACTTGTGTATCACTTTTCTATTGCTGCTGTAACACAGTACCGCAGACTTGGTGCCTTAAAACAACATGCATTTATTATCCAGCTCTGGACATTAGAAGTCTGACCCGGGTCTCCATAGCTAAAATTGAGGCGACAGCAAGCCTGTGTTCCTTTAGGAGGCTCTAGGGGAGATTGGTTTCTTGGCCTTTTCCAGCTTCTAGAAGCTATCGTTGCCCCTTGGCTCAGAGCCCCACAACACCTAACCTTTCCTCCCTCCTCCCATTCTCTCTAGCTCTTCTGTCTCCCTCTTCCCCTTGTAAGGAACCCCGTGATGGTTAGGCCCATCTGTATAATCTAGAATAATCTCCATGTCAAGGCCCTTAATCACATCTGTGAAGTCCCTCTCATCACTTAGGTAACAGTCACGGGTTTCTGGGATCAGAATGAACATCATTCAGTCTGTCATATTTACTTAATTGGGAGGGGAGGTAGCTACTTCCTTCCTGTGAGCAAGGACATGCAAGGATAATGGCTCATTGTGGCCAGACTTTCTGGAAAAAGCTAATAATTCAAGGTTTTAGGTGGAATTTCCTGATTGCTTTTGCCATTCATGGATTTAAATGTTAAGAAACACAATATGGTGTGGGCTGATGCTGTAGATCATACACAATAGGTGTATTCTAGGCCTGTGGTAACAAGGTGAGGGGTGGGACCTGGGGCAAGCAGTTTAACTAAGACCATGGCTAGAGTGCGGCTGAGAACTCACGCCCAAGTTTTCTGCCTTGTGGCCTTCAAAGAGAATGAAATGGTGGGTTTCATGGACCACATTTCCCTCTCCGCGGACTCTAAAGTTGGATGGGTTCAAAGTTTTCCTTCTAATTGTTCTCTTCTTTCACAGTGTAGATTTCTGATTCTTCAGAAAATCAGCTTTCATTTCTCTCTCTGCAGATGAGTTTTTATAAAGCACCTTCTATTTTCTGCCATTCCTATCTGCTAGTTGGCCCCCTCTCAGCCTGGGGTGGGGTGGGGAGGAATCGGTGCAGTGGCGGACATCGCGTGGAAGGTGCTGTCAGGAGAAGTGGAACAGAGCCACAGTGTTAAGTCCAGAAGCCATTTACTTGAAGTCAATGTGAATGGTCTTTTTGGCAGCTTAGACGAGGGCCTTACTTAGTTTTCTACCAGTTTTGTTTTTTATCCATTAGATGAGGAAAGGTTACTTTCACATTTTTGCTCTCCACAAAAGAAATCCTGGTATATGCCCTCTAAAGTATTATTCTCTGGGGTTGATTAGGCAAGGGAAGCGAGGCATTTGGGAGTGGGTCTCCGTGTCATCGGCCTCTTTCTAGGTTGTGGGAGGCAGAGGCAGGCTTTTCTTTCTTTCATTCCGCCCTTTCTCAGCCCTCAACATGACCTGGTTTTCTTAACAAGCATCATTAGAAACGTTGCTTTGTGAAGGAAAGAAGATTCCCCATAAGATCAGTTCACCAGGAAGGCATTATCCCAACACTTAAACACTTACACATTGTAAATGATCATAGATGAATTTCTCAGTGGCTCCTTTCTCGGAAAATTCAAACAGCTGGAGCTATAAATCAGGGACAGAAGATAAAAATGAAAAGGAAGATGAAAGAGACCTCTAAGAGATGTCAACTCACTGTTATTTCCTCAAGGGTTTTTTTTTGTTTGTTTGTTTGTTTGTTTCATTGCAAAATCGCAGTGCTGAAACTGACAGGTCGGCTTCACGTGGCCGTGTAAAACATACACGGGAAAATCGGGTGGCCACCAGCATTGGTTTTACATTCCTTAGTTTTGAATCAATAATGATATCATGAGAAGTAAAATTATAAGCAAATTTTCTCCCTGATGGGTGGAATTTAGCTATCCTTAAGAGAGTGGACATGAAGATGGAGTTTGTAATGATATTCTTGATCGTGGTGAATTCTAGAAGGAGAATTCCATGGTGGGACCTTTTGTTTTTGCAGCTTGTCACTCAGAGCCTTGGCATTTCTCTCTGGAAGGTGCCTCTGGCCACTCCTGGTGCGTCCAGGAGCAGCAATGGGGCTCTCCAGCTCTTTATCTGGAAGGACATGGAGGAGTGTACTTACCCGCTCAGTGAAATCGTCCCTGGAGTAGTCAGGAGTCGGGACAATGTAAGTGTCCTCGGTGACCAGGCAGACAGTGGCTTTCTGAGCTGCGCCTGCGACCCACAGGATGCCAGCCAGCGTCGCTGCCAGGGCTCGCTCTTGCTGCTGCCGGCTCAGCTCACACAGGCTGCATGCGGGGCAGGGGAGGAGGCAGATGGGATGAATGGTCACCCTGCTCCTTGCGCTTGCGGGGACCTCCGTTCTTAGGTCCCCATCTGACCACAGGGGCATCCATTTGGTTCCTTCATCAACCTGCAACGTGAGAATGTCGCCGGAGGCCCAGTGCCCTCTGCTGCGACGGCACCTGGGGTCCTCGCAGTAGAATCTGGTTTCTCTTAGCAATCTTAGTCCCACTGGGCTTCTTACCCCAGTGAGTGCCAACCCAGTCCCGTCCTGCGCTACAGCCGGCTCACCTGAACTCTAATCCACCAACACAGGCCCTTTTCAAGCTCAACCCTCAATCCCCCCGCTTTTATCTCCAAGATGTCCATTTTGCAAACCCTCTTCCCAGATGGACCCATATTCTACCTATTCTCCATATTCTACCTCCATGCATGTTTAGCGTGCACACCTGTCCTTTCCACCTGAGCACACCCTCCGCATCATGGGAGGTCTACTTCCCATGGCCTTACCAATCTGTAGCCACATCGCCTGACACTCATGGGACCAACACCAAATACACACGCAGAACCTCCCTTAGTCACCGCCACCACCCTGTACTGTACGTACAGTCATCACTCCCATCTTAGAGGTGACCAAAGTAAGAGAGGTTAAGTAGCTGGCTCCTGGTCACTCTTTTTTTTTTTTTTTTGAGGTACTGGGGATTGAACCCAGGGGCATTCTACCTCCGAGCTACACTCCCAGCCCTATTTTTTATACTTTATTTTGAAACCGGGTCTCACTAAGTTGCGGAGGCCTCACTAAGTAGCTGATACTGGCCGCGAACCCAGATCCTCTGGGCTCAGCTTCCCAAGTACTGGGATTACAAGCGCACGCCACCACGCCTGGCTGGTCACTCATCTTTAAAGTCGGAGTGGCGACTTGAATTCAGGGTCCCGACTCCCTGCTTTTGACCATTATGCTACACTCAGTGCTCTGAGCTCCTCAAACCTTCCCAGGAGATGGTAGCTGATCATTACATGGTAGATCTTCATCCCGCTAACTTGCTAAATACTTAACATTGACAGCAGTGGCCATTATAAGGAAACACAGGATAGTGGTTATTAATGAATTTGGCAATAATTTATATAATCCTTCTAGCTCTGTGGCAAGGCAGACATTCATAAAAAGGAACAGAAGATTCTAGAACTCCAGAGCAAGGTAAAAGGAGACAAAGTGCTGTGACATAACTAGAGAGGGGGGTGCAGGACCTTGCGAGTGACGCGCTCGGGAAGGCTACACGGAGCGGGTCTCTGACAGCAGTGATTCATTTGTACCTATTTACTATCTGCCACAGGCCAGGTACTGTGCTGAGAGCTTTGTATTTATGCAGCAAAAGCATGTGTGTGTTCCACTTGGATTTTCTGGGATCCCTTTTACTCAGGTGACTGGTGTGTCCCCCACATGCTTTGGGGGCTAAAGCTAGTGGCTCTCACTTTTCAACTTTCTCCAAAGGGTCAGAGCCACTTTGTCCAGATGTGATTGGGGGTGATGCTCCTTCCCTGGGGATGGCCCGTCACCAATGCTGGCTGGGGCGCAGGTGCAGGAGCCCCGCTCTCTTCTCTGAAGGTGGGGCAGGCTGTGCAGGATGATACACACTGGAGCTCCCCTGGCCTCCGGCTAGCATCACCAGGAACCACATCCCCCGGCTGCCTCTCCTTCCCTAGGCTGCTTACCTCCCTCTTGCACAGGTTTCTCCTGAGGGCACTGTTTCAAGAAATCACAGGCATAAAGAATTCCCAGTGTGGGCTGTGCTTCTACGGAACCTGGCATATCATGATCTTAGAATATATTATACATTTAGTTCCTGGTTTGGGTGATAACTTATCTTGCCTGAGGGCAGATATATGCCTTTTACTGATTTATATCTCCTCTAATATGTAGGCTCTGTACAGATAGGAGGTTGTTAACGTCTAAGAATAAAGTCAATTTGAATAAGTCCGAGCTGATTTTTTAAAAATAGAGCAACCAGCCAGGTTTGGTGGTACATGCCTGTGATCCCAGGACTTGGAAGATTGAGACAGGAGGATTGCAGGTTTGAGGCCAACCTCAGCAACTTAGCTAGATCCTATTTCAAAATAAAAAAGTGTGGGGGTACAGTGCAGAGGTAGAATGCCCATGGGTTATACCCCAGTACCAAAAAAAAAAGAAAGAAAAGAAAAAAAAAAGAAATGAAAAGAAACTGTCAACTACCGAACATTGTCTCTTGTCTGCCTGGGGAACTAGAAGGATGAATCTCTCATTTTTCAGTTTTTTCATCAGCCCTCCCTTCCCCACACCCTGCCAGAATTGTTAGGTTAGGGCTTCCCATCAAATATGGACGAGCCCACCTGGGACCTGGTGCTCAATTTTACCTGACAGGTGGTCTGCAGCAGAGCATGAAACCTGTCAACCTCATTCCTGCAGCTGAACACCCCTGGAGGCTCCAGGAGAGCCCCCTCCCCCCGGTGCTGCAGCCCCAGCCCTCTGAGAGAGACGGAGTCCTTGCTGTCCTAGGAGGCAGACTGTCTTCCCGAAGCAACCTGCAGGCATCAGTTGTGACTACGGAACACTTGTAAAGAGTCTGGCGCAACGGGTTGTTCTCTTAAGCGCTCTCACAGTCCTCTTACCTGCAAAAGCTACTATCTTTCCCCTTCCTGGTGAACAGCAGATATTTGAGGATGGATCCTTGTACAGCCATCTGAATGCTCTGAGCACCTCCCTGGAACAGAAAGGGTCAACAGTGAGGTACGAAGCCTGGGAGCTGGGCTTCGCAATTGCAGCACAAGCTCTGGGGTCAGCGTCACAAAAGACATGGGAATCGTTATCTGTTCTTCTCTATAGTCTTTTTCTCTCCCGGCACCCCCCTCCCCAGGCTTAGCAAAGGGAGGCTGTGCTATCCTGGGCCTCTCGTCCCTGTCCCTGTGGGCTGTGGCTAGGTACCATGGCCCAGCTAGAATCTGCAATGACTAGCCTTTGTGGAGTCCCTCTACAAAGGATGCTGCCACTCTGTTCCTGGGACTCTTGCCCTGTGTCCATGACTGTGGACTGGCTCCAGGGGTCTATATCCTCCTCCATCTTTCTATCTGTATACCTCTGCTTCAACTCAGACTTTTAGATGTGTAGGAGGTAAGAAACTAGTTGTTTAGTAAATTGTTAGTGCAATTTAGGTGTGACTGGTGGTTGATGACATGGATTATTAAGATTTCAAACAAGCCAGAAAGAAGTTTCTGGATTTCCTTCTTCTTTATGAATCTTCAGGAATACTTAGAACTTGGAAAGAAGAGACAGGAAAACTAGAATTCAAAGAGGGGTGGAGGAACAGGCGTTGGGGCTGTCTTTTAACCCAGACATTATTTTAAACAGGCTTTTGTCAATTGAGGTTAAATTTTAAACTATCCATATTTCTACATATGATTATAATTTAACATGTATCCATATGGATGTGAAGGGGAAGAAAACACGGATAGGAAGGCAGGGTTAGGAATTTAAAAAGATTCCCAACTGCCAGGCCTGGTGAAGCACACCTATTATCCCATTACTTGGGAGGCTGAGACAGGAGGATCACAGGTTCAAGGCCAGCCTTAGCAACCTAGGGAGACTCTGTTTCAAAACAAAAATAAAATAGGGCTGGGGGTGTAGCTCAGAGATAGAATGCCCCTGGGTTCAATCCCCAGTACCAAAAAACAAAACAAAACAAACAAAAACCCCCTCCCAATTGGCTATTACCTTTTGCACTTCCAAAGCAAAAGCCAGATCAGAAAAAGGGTCATGGAACTTGAAATAAGCCTTTTTCCAGTCATAGCTGAAGACATGGACAGCGTTTCCAAAGAGGCTCTGTCGCAGCTTCTGCAAAGAGAGGAAGTAAATGATTCAACTCAAGGTCATTCTTCCTAGACACTCGTCGCTTGGAGAAATCATGGAGGTGGGCCTGGTTCCCATCCACACTCAGATTTGCACAACACTCCGTCCTCAGTTTAACTGCATAAAGTTGTGGGCAACAAACACGCTTACTCAGGATTATTTCATCCTGTAGGCTCTGCATGTCTGATTTTTGTCCCTTGTGTCTCCCCTCCCCGGCAGGCCACCTACCTTGCAGTCCGCCACACACTGCCACTCTGTTCCTGTGCCTCTTGCCCTGTATCCATGACTCTGGAGCCTCTGCCCCTCCTGCCCATGGATTTTTATCTCTCATTCCAGAAACAAAGGAACAGACAGGACCCCATGTTTTTAGCTCAAGTACAGTAGTGATGTCAATTATATTAAACGAGCATTCTTGTCCCGCAATATTTGAAGTTTTTTGGATATTCTATAGCACATTGAGATCTGGGAGGGTCTTTTAGAACTTTCCAGAAAAGTGGGAACAAGTCTTTATAAACCCCACTTATGAAGAAAAAAAGGGGGGCAGTGGGGGCAAATCCATGGAGTGGAATCCATTCATAGTCACATACTTACTAATCATTTAGCATACGCGAGGCACTGCATGGAATATAGGTAGGTTAAAAGTCTGATACAAGTCAGGCATGGTGGCGCACACTTGTAATCCCAGTACTTGGGAGGCTGAGACAGGAGGATTACAGGTTTGAGGCCAGCCTCAGCAACTTGATGAGGCCCTCTGCAACCTAGTGAGACCCTGTTACAAAACAAAACATAAAAAGGGCTGGGGGTGTAGCTCAGAGGTAGAATGCCCCTGGATTCAATCCCCAGCACCACACACACACACACACACACACACACAAAAAAAAAAAAAATCTAACACATTGTATAGGACGGAACACATGAAGTTTCATAGACCAGTAGAAGTACCATGAGAAAGAGGGAGAAGAGAACTTCACAGTGAGTTACTCTGGAAGAAGGCTTCGTGGAAGAGGTGGCATTTTTATCTCAGCTGGTTAATGGCCTCTAGCATGTGTTGAACGATTCCCATGCAGCAGACACTGGGGTAAGCACTTTACGTTCATCACATTGATTTAATTCTGTGAAGTAGATATGGTTGCTCTCCTTCTCTTATCCAGAAAAGGGAACTGAAGGCAGGAGGGTGAAGTATTCGCTCTCAGTCACCCAGGTAGTAGAAACAGCTGGGGCTGCACAGATTCTCCTGCACTTTCCCCCACTCGGATCCCACACATGCCATATTTAGGTTTCTATCATTTTTGTGTGCCAATTGATACTTAATATTTTTCATTAGATTGGGTCACTTTTCTCCTTTAGAAAACACTCATTTTAGACGGGTGTGGTGGCGCACACTTGTAATCCCAGTACTTTGGGAGGCGGAGACCGGAGGATCCAGGTTCGCGGCCAGCCCCAGCTCTCTCTCTCTCTCTCTCTCTCTCTACTTAGTGAGGCCCTCTGCAACTTCGTGAGACCTGGTTTCAAAATAAAGTATAAAAAATAGGGCCGGGGTGTAGCGCGGAGGTAGAACGCCCCTGGGTTCAATCCCCAGTACCGCAAAAAAAAAAAAAAAAAGAAAGAAAGAAAGAAAACACTCATTTTAAAAGGATACTTCATAGCCTTAAATGGAAATCAAAATCACTTGCCAGACATGATAAAAAAATAAGGGAGATCAAACAGTGTTATGAATCAGAGCTAGAAACTGTTGCTTCTAGAAGCTCTGACAGAGCCCTGCCCTCTTTATGATTAAAAAGGAAAGGAAGAAGTATTAAAGAGGTGGAACCATTCACTGCCCTTCCCTGGAACTTTCTCCCTGGCCTGCCAGGGGGAAAGCTTCCTCGCCCAGTAACTCAGTGGTCTGAAGGACTAATGCTGCCTAATCCACAGTTCTAAAAGTACCCACGTGCCAGTAGCCACCCACATCCACACCCGAGATATCCACACAGCACCTATCGCCTGCGACAGTGTGGGCAAGGGCAATGAGAAAGATCTGCAGACATGCCCAGCAGCGCCCAGGGCATCAGGGGCAGGGTAGTTCCATGTGACAGGAGCAGTGTGTGTGTGTGTGTGTGTGTCTGTCTGTCTGTCTGGAAGTCAAGGGGACAGCAGGCAGAGTGGACCCTGAGAAAGTACCTCCAGCTCTATCCCAGAGGGCTCCGTACACTATCTTCGGGCATGTGGAGCCAGTGGCAGAAGGTGAGCAAAGGCAGCCCAAAGCCCAGCTGGTTCGAGCTCTGATACCTTTCTTGCTGTGCGCAGAGCAGTGCCCCCCCCCCCGGGCAGACCCTACTGGCTTCTCAGGAGGGGAGACACAGGAGAATCATGCATCTGGAATGTTCTTCCCCGTGCCCGCCCAGCATCTGGCTTCATGGCTGGAGTTGATTTCCTGGCTGTCTCTGCTCTCACCCTCAAATGAAAAGGTTGTTTCTTCAAAGAAATGGAGGCAGGTGTATGTCAGGGGCCCAGGAGTGCACCTGAAGAAAAACTCTCCGAGTATGTCTCAGATAAGAGCACATAGAGCAGAAGCAGCAAACACACAAGATTCAGTGTGTGCCGGGGCTACACAGGGCCACCTGTCCGGAACTTTCCAGGAGAGGCATCTCCAACTAAGGGGAAGTGCTTCCCTGACCTCAAGGTGGAGAAGCACAGGACTTCCAACTTAGGGCTGAGAAGCCCCAGCTCTGCTCCTCAGTGAACTCAAGAACTTAGAAAATTTGCTAATCCTTTTTATTTGCTAATCCAGACATGGGGTAACCCTTCTCGGTCCACTTCACAGTTCTTGTTGAAAGAGGAATATGGAAAAGGGCTTTGGACACCGTAAGTGCTGAGAAAGTGTACGCGTGCCATTACCTTCAGTGAAAACACAGCCTGTTTGCGCGGGAACATCTTGTGCTGTAGGAAAGAAAGTCCCAACACAGATGGGAAAGACCAGGGATTGGCAGGAATAAGGGAGGAAAAGCCACGTACAAATGTGAAGATGAAGACTGTTGAAACCAAGGCTTAGAACCTAGATCCAATTTAAAAACTTCTGCAAACCGAGCCAGACTCCTGTTTCTGTTTCCACCTTCAACTTAGACAGTTTCCACTCCTGCTGCACCTCTGCAGGCGCAGGAACAGGGGCCCATGGGGCGCTCCAGCCAGGTGTCCAGTCAATGTGACAAAAATGAGCCATCTCACCCTGAGGATATCTACTGTCAGATCAAACGTCATTTAACATCAGGTTAACCTGACACATATTTGGGGACACATACATGTTGTTGCACTGCCTGGAGACTAGACAGGAATGGGAAATACTCCTAAAAAATGACCACGATGATGATGATGATGATGATCATGATGATCATTTCGTCTAATATTAGGGATTGAATCTAGGGGCATTCTACCTCTGAGCTACACTACACCCCCAGCCCTGTTTTATTTTTTGTTTTGAAACAGGTTCTCACTAGGTTGCTGAGAGTCTTGCTACATTTCTAAGGCTGTCCTCGAACCTGTGATCTTGCTGTCTCAGCCTCACAAGTACTGGGATTACAGGGGTGCATCACCGCACCCGGCGGATCATTGTTATTAAACACAGTCAAGCACGGCTTCCAGTTCTTCCCTTTTCACCTTGCTGGTTTTCTAGGATGTGGAACAACTTTTTCTCCTGCACTGCTTTCCACGTCATTGTTAATGATAACAATGGTAACAGTCGTGACAGTCATTCATACACGCACACACATTCAAAAGACAGGTCCTGAATCACTCTTCTCAAGATGTTGAAAAAAAAATTTTTTTTAGTACGGGGGATTGAACCCAGGGGATTTTACCTCTGAGCTAGACCCCCAGCCCTATTTCATTTATTTTTTGTTTTGTTTTGAAACAGGGTCTCACTAAGTTGCTGAGCATCTCACTAAATTGCTGATTGTCCTCAAACCTGCAATCCTCCTGTTTTGGCCTCCCAAGTACTGGGATTACAAGCATGGTTCACCACACCTGGCTAAGGTATTTAATTGTCCTACCCCTGCTGCCTTGTCCTGGGCTCAGAGTTTCCCTGTGACCACTCGTTCCCATCTACTCTTCTTCCTCCCCTCAGAGATAGATTTTAGAATTCCTGAGTCCCAAGAAATGAGACTCTTGGTTCTATCACGGTCACCCTCGATTTCTCAGCATTCAGTATGATTCCTGGAATATAGCAGGCTCAAAATAAGTATATTTGTTAAATAAAAAAGCATCTGATTCTCTCTTTCATGTTACAGTTAAAGGATCTGAGGCCCAGAGCAGTGAGGTGGCACACCTGAGGTCACATATGTAGTAAGTGGCAGTGTGGCACCCTAATGCAAGCCTTTTAACTTGTACCCACAGGGTCCCAGCAGGAGGCGGGTGGCATGCTCAGGTCAGGATAATCAGTTGGAAGAAGGTTTAATATGGGATTCTTTACAAAGAGGGCTGGATGTGGGCATACCCCAGTGGTTAACACCATGTCCCAGGGCCTGACCTAAGAGTGGGAACTTGAACCAGGAGGGAGAGTCCTGGGGAGAAGATGTCCAGGAGAGGAGTGGGACTCAGCCAGCCGTGAGCAAGCTGGCTTCCTTCCCTTCCCTCCCTCCAGCCTCCCTGCAGGGCTCCCCATTGTTTAAAGGGCAACTGGCAATCAGAAGCCAGAGGAGAGTGCTGGGTTAATGGTGACCCATGGGTCAGCCTCCTGGGCAGTCAGCAGGACAGAAAGTACAGAAAAGATGCCCAAGACCTTATCCTGAAATGCCTCTAGGGGAGGGTCCAGAAGCAGCCAATTAAATAATTCACACTCATTTTCCTGCAAGTGACATAATTTTGTTCTTCTTTATGGCCAAGTAAAATTCCATTGTGTGTATGTAGCATAGATGGAACTCGAGACTATTACGCTAAGCGAGATTAGCTGGTCTCAGAAAGTGAAGGGTCATATGCTTTCACTCATGTGGAAGCTAGAGAGAAATTGAGAAACAAGGGGGACTTCAGATAAATAAGGGAAGATAACAGTAGAATAGTGGAAGGGGATTAGGGGAGGGAGGTGGGGAGGTGAAAGGGGAGATTTTTTTTTTTTGCGGTACTGAGGATTGAACCCAGGGGCGTTCTACCTCTGAGCTACACCCCCAGCCCTATTTTTTATTCTTTATTTTTGAAACAGGGTCTCACTAAGTTGCAGAGGGCCTCACTAAGTAGCTGAGGCTGGCCACGAACCCGGATCCTCCGGTCTCAGCCTCCCAAGTACTAGGATTACAAGCGTGCGCCACCACGCCCAGCTGAAAGGGGAGATTTGATGAAGGAAACAGTTTAAATGATGTTAGGTTCATGTATGACGTTATCAATACCAACTTCAATATTACGTACGGGGAGGGGAAGGAACGTGGCAGGATCTGGAGGGAAACCCACCAAGTGCTGTGTTGCATGTATATTTCTAACACTCTGAACCTCATGATGATGTATAATTACAATAATCACCAATAAAAAAATAATATACCCATTGAGGCCCATCTGTGAGTTAGACCTTTTGCTGGGGACACCAGGCTCTGCCTCTTTCTCCTCTAAAGCACCCCCTATGAAGGCTTCATTGATTTTGGTCTCCCCAGAATATCTTAGTCTCTGGGTACTGCATTTTTACTATCATACTTGTGGGTGGTGTTGCAGCTGCAGAAGCGATCTGTTTATCAGTTGCTAATAAAAGAGTTCACAAGAATGCATTCCAAGCTGGGTGTCCAAGAAGGGCCTGGGGATGGGGGAGGATGGGGACTGCAGGCACAGGGAAGGAAGGCCATGGGCTGGGGCTGGTGGAGGAGCCCAGAGATGATGTTCCTGCTCCACAGTCTCACTGGGGCCAGCAGCCTCGGGCAGATCTCGTTCCATCCTCATGTTGAGGGAAGGAAGAAAGTATGTGTATTGGAAAGAGGGCAACAAGAGGCGAGAAGCAGGAGAGGCGAGGAAAGCGAAGGTGCATGGGTTGCTTTGTGCAAACTCCACTTCCTGAGTGGATTCCCAGCAAAGAGAGTGCGTGCCAATGTCAGGAAATACCATGCACCCCTGCTCCAAAGAGAGGAGGGAAAAGAGAGCAGAGGAGGCACAATGGAAGGCCTTCTCCAGTGAGTCTTAGGACTCAGTAGCTCTGATAATTTGCCAGGAAGCTGCGCCGCTGCAACATCATCGATTAGAATTGGCCAACCTTCCAAGCCTTCTCCCCGGAACAAACGTACTCAGAATCCCAAGGCTCATCATCTTGAAATCCCAGCCTGTGTTTAATTAATGCTACTGCTATTTAAAGGATGCACAATCATCTGGCCCACATAATGGGAATAAATCCAAATTTCATTTTTTAAAAAGAAATATCAATTATCTCTACGTTGGGACTTAACATGCCATTAGCCCTGGCTCTGAGCCTTTGGTCTCCTGGCCTTTTCCAAAGGGAGGAAATTACTGTGGGAAAGTCACAGGAAGGTCTGCAATTACACCTGTTTGCGTTTGTTGATAAGTAGGAGCACTGGAACCCCGAGTCTCCTGCCCCCCTATATAGTGAAAGACTGCAAACATCTGAGAGTGCTTTTCTATATTTTCAATTTGTCTGTGTTTTTTTAAAGATAATACATTCGCATGGTTCAAAATGCAGAGTACAAAATATATGCTGTGAAAGGACTCCCCCCCATCCGTATCTCCCCCGTCCTTCCCCAAGCCCTAGTGGCATCTAATGAACCTTCTGGAGTAATTTCTTTATTTACAGACAAATACCACTAGAGAACCATGTTTTCCTCTCTTTTTCACATAAAAGGTCGCCTATTCCTCAGACATGTATGTATTTTAAAATGGTACGCTCTATATAAATTTGTTACAGACACAAAGAATATATTCTTATGAAATATTTCCCACTAAAATATTATCTTATCAAGTAAAATGCATACATAAGTTAGAGTATCTCTCATTGAAAATTCTTGGGTAGAATAGAGGAAAGGGATCAGGGAGAGAGGAGGGAAAAGAAAAGGGAAATGTGGTATACCGGGGAATGAAATTGGCCAAATTATATTAGGCGCATGTGCAAATACATCACAATGAATACAACTATTATGTTTAATTATAATGTACCCATTAGAAAATTAAAAAGAGAAAATGTGTGGGACCATGTTATGGTTTGGATATAGAATGTCAACAGAAGAGCTCATCTATTGGCAAAATGTGTTGAGTTGATATAATTGAATCATGAGGGTTCTAATCTCCTCAGTAGATAAATCCATTGATGGATTCATGGATTTATTGGCTGGTAAGGTAGGCAGGTAGGGTGTAGGAGGAAGTAGGTCATGGGGGTGTGGCCTTGGGGACTATATGTATATCCCTAAATCTCCTCAGCTTGTTCTTTCTCTCTGCTTCCCACCGCCATGCCCTGAGCTCCACAGATGTGACCTGGCCTAACATGGACTGAAACCTTTGAAACCTCCAGAACTGTGAGCAAATAAATCTGCCTTCCTCTAAGTTGTGGTCGTCAGGTATTTTGGGTCACAGCAGTGAGAATGCGGGCTGAAACCGACCAGAAGTGTTTTAGATTTTGGGAGTTTGGAATATTTATACACCCATAATAAGATATCTTGCGACTGGGACCCAAGTCTAAACATGAAATTCATTTTTTATTTCATATATACCTTATAGCCATAGCCCCAGGGTAATTTTATACATTATTTTTAGTACACCTGCATTTTGACTGTGGGCCATGACATGAGGTCAGGTGTGGAATTTCCTACTTGACATGTCGGTGCTTATGAAGTTTTAGATTTGGGGGCGTTTTGGATTTCAGATTTGGGGATCTGTACCTGCTCTAGCTTCTGGGCTATTCCACAGGGCAAACACTCCTTTCAAGCTCCATTGCTTGAAGGGAGCGTGGCTGGTGAGGGATATGAGACACAAGTCAAGACTCCTTGCAGGAGCTTCCAGGCCAGGGAACAGAGCACGGTGTCAGGACTGCAGCTGGCTTCCTGTGCCAGCAAGCACCTGAGCAAGGGAGAAGGAAGGCGGATTGAGGTAGACGGATGTTTGATAATGAGAAAGAGCTGGTGAGGCCTCCCCAGACATCTGCAACGTGATCAAGGAGAGAGTCGCTCTGTGGAGCTTGTGACATTAGGCATAATGAAAAGGAATTGGGGGGGTGTAGGCCCCAGGATTATGTCTTGTCTGGGGAGCTTAAGGAAAGGTTATGTTAAGAGTTGGAAATACTGCAGAGTCATCCAACCTTCATGCTCAAACTGTATCCGAACCCTTCGTGTGGTTTTCCAGAGGGTTTTAGCCCCCACTCACTGCTCTCAGCTGGCACCTTGTGCAGTGCACAGGCTGTGCAATTTTATCTACATGGCAGCCCTGTCACAGGGCCAATGTTGCTGGTCTTTTCCCAGATGACTAGGTGGGTCCTGGGTTATCTCTGCAGGCACG
The DNA here is from genome assembly GCA_004027185.1 of Glis glis. NCBI lineage: Eukaryota > Metazoa > Chordata > Mammalia > Rodentia > Gliridae > Glis > Glis glis. The sequence continues at coordinate 8,692 of PVJS01010225.1, read as the reverse complement.
CCCAGGTGTGTGGCAGCCTGTCCCTAGGAAGGACATGCCACATCCGGCCCTTGTTCTTAGGGCCCCAAGGAAAGGTCTCTGCCTGAGGTTCTAGAATGTGGCATGGAGATTTGTGGGGTGGGGCGAATATGGGGACATTGTCTTGGGAAGCCCTGGATTTCATTACGATTTAAAGGGCGATACTGGAGGGCAACCCTGTTGGAGGGATTGCCCAACCTACTTGGTACCTTTGCTATGTCTTAATCTTCCCCACACTTCCTCAGTTTCCAGTTATGCCTTTCAACCATGACAGCTGCTCTTTGGACATCTGCCAAGGTGTTGCCTCCAGCCTTGGCCCCTCTGACCCAATGCTATGCCTCGAGTTTTGCCTCCTGGCCAGGTCTCTGCCTCAGCCCTTGTCTTCATCCCGGTCAAGTTCCTGGGACCAATATTCCAGATCCACTTGGATCCTCGAATGCCAGGTTCTTTTGAGTCTACACATCTAATTGGCAGCTCTAGAAAATGTTTCCTTCCTGACATGAGCTCCTTGTCCCAGGCAAGTCCCTACCTCTCTCCCTCCTGCCCACACATGAGCAGGGGCCTTTCTTGCACATCTCCACTGTTTTATGAATTTGCAGCATTCTGCGTATCTGGTCTGCCTCTCAGGGGGTCCAACCTATTCTACCGCAAATAGTGAACTATTTGAATATGACTTCCTCCCTCCTACCAACTTAACTGTCATATTAAGGGAGGGAATGGCAAGATTCTCATAGTTGGGGAGGAAAAGACTACCATCCCCAGTGTCCTTGAAAAATGCCATAAATAAGTCATTTTAATTATATTCTCCTTTTACCAATAACAACCGTCTGTAGTCTTATCTTCAATAATACTCTCACATGACAGCAGATAAGATTCCCCGGCCTCGTTGTTTTGGGAAGATTACGTTTCGTTTCATGTTTAATTGACAAGCTATACTTACTGTGGCCATTGCTAGGGAGATAGGAGAGCCGCCCAGTTTTGAAGAGATGATAGAGGGTTTGGGAATAGAACAAAGGCTACTGGTTGGCAAATGTCCTTGTCCTGCGGGCTGAGGTCTTCCTGCTCCATCTCCAGTTTCATCAGTTGATATATGGTTGCCTTCAGGATTCTGTATAAAATGTCAATAACAATATAATTATGAATGCTAAATAATATTAAGATATTATTAGGAAACAGAGCCAGTGATAACCTTGCTTAAAATCTTCTCTTTCTCTCTCTGAAATATCAGTCTTCAAAAAAATGTTGTCTCACTTTTAAAGATGTCTGAAAATTGTGATAAATAGCAATAAAGAGATGGGGAAAAAAATCTCAGTGTCTGTGTCAAAGGAGTTCTTGGTAAGTTCGTGAGACTTGGAGAGGTGAAATGTAACTATGGAAACATAATTAATGCTATCAAGACCTTGACTCGAAATTATGTTTAGAGAAGAATGTAAATGTCACATGTCCTGTTTTAAGAAGATCATATTTTATAATGTTGAATGATTCCTTCTCGTCTAGAGAAGGTAGTTCTCATTCTGTTGTTAACTGGCCAATACGTGAATCAGGTTCCCCCTTATTAGGGTTTTTTTTTTTCAGATTCCTATTGCCCCAAAAGTGAGTGTAGTAATTTTCTTCTATAAACAATCTACTCCACCTCTTTTTTTTAAATCTGTTTTTACTTTTCTTAACTAAGTCTAAGGTATTTCAGTCTGCGTTAGCATCAATTTCCTTCTTCCAATTTCTCTTCCAATTTCCTTCACTTCTGTGTTAATGTCACACAACAAACTTCCCCATTGGGAGCCGGAGCACCAAGGACACTGCCGCCTTAGTTTTTCTGTTTTCCTTGAGGTGAAGATGCTTTCTTATCTCAGAAACACAGCATCGAGTCACAGGCTACTGATGGGATAAGATGCGTTTTATAAATCAAATGGAAATTTTTCGCATTTGTGCCAGTGCCCCCCCAGCCCTGTGTAAAGCAGAACTTGACATTTATTTACTTTTTCCTTTCAAAATTGTTTTATCTTCTGAATGTTCTATCCCCTCAAATGTAGCTATCTCCATTTAATACTGCTAGGGCTAAAATAGAAACATTATCTCCCTGATTCTAATTTACACTATAAGTTAAGTTTTTAGCACTAATAAGGTTTGGCACAAAGAAGGTTTGATAACAGGTTACTCGGAGCAAGATGCTTTCGCATTATAATTAAAGTATTAATAATCCAATTGCTTGAACATTTATACCAAGGCCAGGAAAATCACCTTAATGCTTTGTGCTGTGTTGGCTCAGAGGTTGAAGTATCACCCAAAATACAAAATCCACCACCTTCTAACCTTCCCGGGTTCCAAGAGATGCAAACATCTTTCATCTCATATTGAATAAAAGATTTAAAAATACTGATTACAAAACACCCTTTTTCATACCTGAATTCAACCATTTTTTCCCTTATTTGGAAGCAGTGAGGAAAAGCAGTTTTTTTTTTCAGATGCTGAATAAAGACAACTATTTTCAAAACTACTTTTCTTCAGGGACCTTGGAGTACTAGGTTGTCAGCATCTTGTGTTATTTCACAAGTATAGAAATCTTAGGTTCTAATATTACTTTTTTTCTAAAATAATAACCATATGGTGCTCTTAATGAGGAAAAGTAGCTCTTAAAAGTAGGAAGACACATTTATGAAGAAAGAAAGCGTAAGAAAAAAAAAATCTCCCACCCGCTTTCTAGTTTCATGTTTTCACGCGTTAAATGCCGGTGCCTGAGTGTGACATTGTGTGCATTGAATAAATGCAGATGATGCTGTTAATGTGATTGTTTGAAGAAGCAACGAGAGGAAAACACACTGACTTAGAGAAAGCAATTACCTGAGGAGTCGTGTTCGTGGTTCCCAACCTATAAATGAAAGAAAACATCAAGCAAATTACTCACTCTGTTCAAATCTCACATCACAAACCTCCCCAAACCCCAGCCGTGCCCGGGAAGTCTCTGTCGACAAGTAGTTAGATAGGAAGCATTTTAAATGTACATCTATCATGGAAACTTCTCATGTCACAAGCATAAAAGTTGATTACTTAAACACCTAAAATCCCTCTGTTTCTGAGGCAAAGAGTATATCTTACCTATGATAACTAAAGATTTCCCTCCATTTGTCAAGAAATAAAATTTTCCTAGTTATTTCCTCTAAATCCAGCTCTTGAGGGCTTTGTTCCGGGCGTGAGGCCTCTATATCCATTCGGATAATGTGAGGAATTGGAAGAAGAAAGTCGTTAAGATGTGAGAGAGCGTCTAGCTGTGGAGAGACAAGAGAGATGGTGAATGAAAGGGACAACATCCCCTGCTTTTTGACCAGCACGGAGATCACACCACACAATTGCTACTCCGGGCTCGCTGTAAGCCCCTGCTATCCGATCATGATTAAACTTTCATCAGAGGTGGAATGCATTGTGTATTTTTGTTCACTGTATAGGTGCCATGAATGTTTAATCCAAGGCACAGATTTATAAACAAAGGGACTTCAATTACTTATCTGTATCAAAGCAACTGAGATCATTTAATGAGATGAGAGATGAGATGAGAGAGATACCATGCTGGTGGAATGTGATAGTTCCTTCTGCTGGGATGTCTCTTTAGAAGTGTTTGTGGAACAGAAATACATTGCCAAAAGGGGTAAAAGTCATCCTGCTCACATAAAAAATTTTACAAAACACTGTTGAATAATATCTAGGCCAAGGAAGACACTAGCAAACAGGCGTTTGACATACAGTTTAGTACACAAAAATCTTGCACTGTTGAAGAAGGACTGGTTTGGTTTGTTTCAGGGAAAAAATTCAACATTAAATCTCTTCCTGTGGGCTAAATGAAATGTAGCTGCAATAACTAGCATAATAAAGAATATTGAGCCAGGCATGGTGGTGCATGCCTGTAATCTCAGTACTTGGGAGAGCGAGACAGGAGGATCACAGGTTCAAAGACAGCCTCAGCAAGTAGTGAGATTCTCATCAACCTAACGAGACCCTGTTTCAAAATAAAAATAGGGCTGGGGGGTGTAGTTCAGAGGTAGAATGCCCCTGGTACCACACTATATATATAGTGAGAGAGAGAGAGAGAGATGGTTGTGACGGTTAATTTTAGATGTCAGCTTGATTAGGCTGTGGAACCTCCGTGGTGTCCCTCTGAACACCAGTCTAGATGTTGCTGTGAAGATTTTCTTTTTTTTTAAGATGTGTTTAACATTTAAATCAGTAGACTTTAACAGGGTGAAGTGGTGTGTGCCTGTAATCCCAGAGACTTGGTAGACTGAGGCAGGAGGATCACAAGTTTGAGGCCAGACTGAGCAACTTAGCAAAACCCTGGTGCAAAATGAAAAAATAAAATAAAATAAAATAGGGCTGGGGGTAAAGCTCAGAGATGTAACATCCCAATTCCCAGTACCACACAAAAAGGCTCAGTGGTAGAGTGCCCCTGGGTTCAATCCTCAGATCATTAAAAAAAAAAGAAAGAAAGAGGAAAAAATCAGCAGACTTTGAGTAGAGCAGATTACCCTCCATAACACGGGTGGGCTTCATCCAGTCAGTTGAAGGCCTTAAGAGAAAAGACGGGTCATGTGATGAAGAAATTCTGCCTCCAGACAGTCTCTGGACTTGTCTTCAACATCAGCTCTTCTCTGGGGATCTGGCTTGCTGGTCGGCTCTACAGGTTTCAGACCCCCACTCCTTTGTATTTTTTTTTTTTTTTGCGGTACTGGGGATTGAACCCAGGGGCGTTCTACCTCCGTGCTACACCCCCGGCCCTATTTTTTATACTTTATTTTGAAACTGGGTCTCACGAAGTTGCGGAGGGCCTCACTAGGTAGAGAGAGAGAGAGAGAGAGGGAGAGAGAGAGAGAGAGACAGAGAGAGAGAGAGCAAGCTGAGGCTAGCCGCGAACCCGGATCCTCCGGTCTCTGCCTCCCAAAGTACTGGAATTACAAGCGTGCGCCACCACGCCCGGCTCAGACCCCCACTCCTTTCAATCCTAGGAGCCAATATATCTGTATATCCTCATCTGTTCCATCCATCCTATTGATTCTGTTTTTGCTGGAGAACCCTAATGCAATAGTTTTTATCAAAAATAACTACTGGTTACCAGCAAAAGTTTTCTTGCCTCTTCTGAGTTTATTAAACATCAAAATTGAACCTGTTCCATGGCAAGTCTCTATAAACATTTCTGAGCGTGAGTTATATAAGATCCCAGGAATTCCCCCCTAATATGTGGAAGCTAGATAGAATGGGACTTAGAAGGGACTCCTGACAAAGAAGAAGAAAACTTTAGATGAACAAAGAAGGTGACCTAACTGACGGAATTGGGAGGGGGGGTGAAGAGAAACACACTATAGCACATGATGTACATACACAAACTTATAAGTCTCAATCACTATGCAGAGCACGAAAGGGAGGGAGGGGGGAGGAAATAGGATGGGATTTGAGGGAGGGCTAAATGAGCAATGTGTGCATGCATGATGCTGCTACCCTGATGTGTATCAAAATGTATAATTACAATGCACCAATAAACAAACATAAAAAAAGAAAGCAAATTCAACTTTCACAAAAAATCCCAGGAATGCCAAGAGATCAAGGCAAAGAGGCCACTTGGATTTACTGTGACTGAAGTGGTCAGGTCAGAGGGGATTGGTTATTTATAATATTGCAAAGACCTTAAAACAGAAAAAAGACACTAAGTAAGCCAAAGGTGTATTTAGGTGTCCACAGTTGGCTTGGCAGTCCTCTACTACAAGTTTCTTAAATTGATTTTTGGTGGTGGTTTTACCATTTCATATTTAAAGGTCCTATAAATGTCTCCCAGATTTAGTATTTTTGTTGTAAACATAAGAGCCATGAATAAATCATTTTTATTTTCCTTCTCTAGCCATAAATTCTCCTTATTTAAAAAAATAAAAGGTGTGACTGTTTTCCTCTTCAGTTTTAATGATGGTACCAGTATTTAATATTTATTAGGCACCCCTAGTGTAGAAAAAGAAATAAGAAATTACACGATCCTTGCTTTCAAATAATAAAATGAAGAGAAACATCCTGGCATTTCCTATTTAGAAAGTCATATTAAAAAATAAATTCTAGATCTGCCATTTAAATTATTTAACAACTCAAAACTTGGAAAAAGGAACAGCTAAGAAAACTATTTTTCTTAAGAATCATTTTTTAAATCTGTGTATTTGGGACTGTGTTTGTGTCCTCATTTACATAGAAGTCTTCAAAAGCAGAAGCCATAAATCCCAATGATAAGTCCTTTCTGTTGGGTTTGGTAAACATATTTTGAGTATTCCCTACATGCCAAGCACATGGAGAAGCCAAGGTGGATAAGATGTGGTTCCTGCTGCTCTGTGGTGGAAGAAACACACACAGAGAAGGGAAGATGCTAAGAAAACAGTGGCGTGGTGCCATGGGAGCACAGAGGACAGGCAAGAGAGCAGCGCGGCCCAAACTGCTTAGCTCTGAATCTTGTCTTTGTCCAAGGAGTTCCTGGAGAGGGGGCTTCGACTCAGGACAAGTGGGGTTCTTGATAAACGCCACAAAAAAGAATTTAAACATGTGTCAGGTAGAGGCACAAACAGAGATTTATTTAGAAAAGTTAGGAGGATGTACTCAAAGGAAAAGAGAGAGAATGTGGGCTTTCTTGAGAATAAGAAGCAACCCCTGGGCCTAGGGTTCTCATGTTTACAGAGGGGCAGTAGCTAGAGGTGGACTAGAAGAGAATTGAGGGTGGAGTTGGGTGATTTCAAGCAAGTTTTCCTTGCCTTTCTGCACTGCCCCAGCATACCACTCCTTTGTGCAGGCAAGGATGTGGGCCACGGACATGGGCTCGGACTGGGCATTTCCTGCATTCCAGGGGCTCATGGATCTTTCTTTTTTGAGAATCAGTATATCTATCTTTTTTCTCTATAGCTCCAAATTCTTATCTCAGTTTCACCTATTATTAGCCATATTGCCTCAGGCAGGTTATTTAATCTTTTTCTGTACATCAGCTTATTCATCTGTGAAATGGGAATAATTTGATATATTTACTAAATTGAAACTTCTAATCTATGAACATGGTATATCATGTTGTTTAGACCTTATTTATCTTCCCATTGTGTATGTGGACTTAATACCCAGAGGTAGAATAGCTAAATCAAACGATATGGTCATTTGAAAGAATTTAACACATGTTGTCAAGTGTCATCGTTGTTCATGATCCCAGCCGCTCTTACTACTTTTATCCCCAGGTTAGAATTCATGGTCCTACTGTCCGCGCCTTTCTCTCCCTTTTCAATTAGATGCTGGCAAGGGTTCTGTAGATGGACAGGCCTGGTCTCTGGAAGAGTTAAGAATGTGGTTCATTCACATCCAGAGGAAGCCATGACTCTTTTAGGCATTTTGTCAGAAGACTTAGAGCAGAGGAGGTCTGGGTATAAAACAGCGGGTAGAAAGAAACACTGGGACTGGGAGAGTCTATACCAGGTCTGGAGGGATGAGATAGTGGATGGCACAGAAATACACAGAATCTGGGATTGCCTTCTTCATTTTATGCCCTTGCCCCCAACACACATCATATGAAATCCCCCGAACCTCCTCTCCCAAGGCTTTCTCTGATGCAGCAAAGGACTGGGACTAACTATGGGATCTGAGGTAGCTGTGGATCTGCTACAACAAAAGGAAAGAGGAAGTACAAAGGTGTGGGGGGCGCTGGGGAGGAAGGAGAGTTTCTGCAGTCACGGGTGGGGCAGTGGTGGACAGGGAGGGTCTGCAGTGTTCACCTATTAAAGCAGTGCATTCTGTAAATGCAGAAATCTGTACCTGAGGCCATTCATTTTCTTTGTTTTTTTTTTTAATAACAGCATTAATGATATCACAAGAAAAGCTGGTGTGTATTCTGAACCTGGAAATTTAGTATGTGAAAATTTAATGTATTAACATTTGCTCTAGTCTCCCAGAAAACTGTCTGATGTCAATAATTGTTAACTCGATTCTACCATATAGTGAAATTTGAGAAGCTTGGGCTTGCAAGCATTTTGACTCGCTTGCAAAATTACCCCCAACCTCTCTTCTTGCTGTTTGCATGTGATGCTTCGTAAACAGAAACCTGGAAGCAGAATTTTAGAAGCTTTTGATTTTTTTAAACAAAATCTTGTTAGTGTTTAATTAACCTTATCCCTGGAAAGCTCTTCCTCAGGATTAAGTTAAATCCTCTATGCTTTAATTATCATTCATTTGCTTTAGTTCTACTTTTGGTGGAGATGGAAAATTCCTGATTATATTCCTTCCTAAAAGATTTCTGCTGGTCTGCTGGGAACTAGAAGAGGCTGACATGTTTTCCTCCTGTTCCCTGCAGAGGAGGAAGATGGGGTCAGGCCCAGGGTCAGATCTCAGCCCCCCCCCCAACAACTGCCTGGCCTTGGAGGAATTCTTTAATTTTTTTTTTTTTTTTTGCGGTACCAGGGATTGAACCCAGGGGGGTTCTACCTCCGCGCTACACCCCCGGCCCTATTTTTTTATACTTTATTTTGAAACCGGGTCTCACAAAGTTGCAGAGGGTCTCACTAGGTAGAGAGAGAGAAAGAGAGGGAGAGAAAGAGAGAGAGAGAGAGAGAGAGAGAGAGAGAGCAAGCGAGCTGAGGCTGGCCTCGAACCGGGATCCTCTGGTCTCCGCCTCCCAAAGTACTGGGAT
>PVJS01010224.1:0-48530 GCA_004027185.1 Glis glis | reverse complement strand
AGAGAGAGAGAGAGACAGGGAGAGAGAGAGAGAGCTGAGGCTGGCCGCGAACCTGGATCCTCCGGTCTCCGCCTCCCAAAGTACTGGGATTACAAGTGTGCGCCACCACGCCCGGCTCTATTTTTTATTCTTTATTTTGAAACAGAGTCTCACTAAGTTGCGGAGGGCCTCACTAAGTAGCTGAGGCTGGCCGCGAACCCGGATCCTCCGGTCTCAGCCTCCCAAGTATTGGGATTACAAGTGTGCGCCACCACGCCCGGCTGGCTCATGGTTTTAGAAGTTCTGATCCAAGATGAGACCCATTGCTTTGGGCTTCTGGAGGTGATGGTGGTTGGCAATGGCAAGAGGCACATGTCAGCCAGATGAGGTGGCACATGCCTCTAATCCCAGTGACTCAGGAGGCTGAGGCAGGAGGATCACAGGGTCAGACTGAACAACTTAGTGAGACCCTGTTTCAAAATAAAAGGGCTGGGGATGTAGCTCAGTGGTAGAACACCCTGGGGTTCCATCTCTAGTACTGAAAAAGAAGAAGTGCATGGTAGAGCAAACTGTTCACCTTATGAGCCAGGAAGCAAGAGAAAGAGACCAGGGTCCCACATCCCTTTCAAAGACGTGATCCCAGTGACCTAAGGACCCCACAGGCCCTGCCTCTTACAGGTTCCACCACGTCCCAATAGCACCACCCCGGGGCCAAGCCTTTAACAGTTCAACATCCAAACCATAGTGAACGTGCATGCAGAAATCTTAAAAACTCAGCAGGTGGCTCAAAAGCAAGTGGCTCAGTGCAAGCTGCTCTAGCACGCTGGCGCTAATAAGTGGCCGAGCTCAGGTTCAGGCATGGTCTGTGTGTCTCCTAGTCCCTCTGCTCCCATTTGCTGTTAACAGTTTTAGGCTTGTTTCTCAGCCCTATGTTTGACAGGCTTGTTTGCCTCAGCTTTCCAATACTGTAACAAAATACCTGAGGTCGTTAACTTTGCCAGCACTCTGTTGCAGGTTTGTTCTCCTCTGCTGGTTCTTAGATGCACTAATAGATGTAGGTCCTTGAGGCCATAGGGCCTGACTTCTCCACTCCCCAGTGTGAGTTTGGCCAAAGCTGGACGCCAGAGTGAGTGAGGCACCAGATAAATTACCTGGACTTCCCAGGAGTTTAATGCAGCAAGAGTTATTTTTACTTGGCTCTGGTTTGTGCACGAGGTGATTTGAGCCCCGTGGCTCTAGCATAGGAAAAGCATACACCATCTTAGTGTAGGAATCTAGGAGGTATCTAGTGTAGGTATCTCCTTAGTGTAGGTATCTAGTATAGGTATCTCCTGTCTCAGCATCCCAAGTACTGAGGTTACAGGTGTGCAATACCACGCCCAGCACATGTTTTTTTTTTTTGGGGTACTGGGGATGGAACCCAGGGGCATTCTACCTCCGAGCTACACACCCAGCCCTATTTTTTATTCTTTATTTTGAAACAGGGTCTCACTAAGTTGCGGAGGGCCTAAGTAGCTGAGGCTGGCCGCGAACCCGGATCCTCTGGTCTCATCCCTCCCAAGTACTGGGATTACAAGTGTGCGCCACCACACCCAGCTCAGCGCATGTTTTAAATGAAGCAAGTTGTATAACCTTCCTCCAGGAGTGCAGAGAGCACACGCCATCAGCATTCCGTCATGCTGTAGTCTGTGTGGAGGAATGTGATTAATAGCAAATCATCCAACAGTGAGCACTGGCAAAAGTGAAAGAGAGTCATACCTCCCCCAAATCATGATAGAGAGCAGGGAGTTCGGTCTCTAACTCCCCGGCTTCTGCCCTCATCGAATGCAGAAGACAGGCTCGGGATGGGACAGAGTTCCTCCCATTGCACTGTGCCAGGCTGTCCACGTGTGGAAGCAGCGCTCCAGCCTTCGGGGAGGGACACAGATACTTCTCCACATAATGGCAAAGGGACTGTGCAACTGAGGGATGAGAGCAGGTGAGGTCCTAAATGCAGGCAGGTTGAAATTGAGAAGAACCACCTCCCAGGGAGATCTCAGACCTTAGACCTTAGATTTTTATATGATCAGAAGGAGATAGAGGGTCAGTGTCCTAGGATGCCTTGCCTAACACTGTCTGCAATGAAGAAAGACAGGTGGGGTCATAGAGTTGCTCCAAATAGTCTTTATCCTAAAGGTGACTTCACGCACTCCTAAACTGACAGCTGTGGCTCATTTCTTAGTTCAAAGCCTGACAGCCAGATAGCACTCAGGCGAGATGGGAAGGGACAGACTTGTTCATACGTCTGAGGTTGGACTTAAGACATCACTTAACCTTAGCTGGAGAACTCTTTTCCTTCTAACACACATGGAGATTCATTTCCAAAGAAGGGCCTGAGCCAGCAAAACCTGGGGGATGGCAGAAATCTGGGGAGGTGGTAACAGGGGATCCTCTTACCAGTTGATGGCCAGCGGGTAGATCTTCCTTCCTCGCTTGAGGTTCCACCAGCTTTCTAAAACTTCACCGATGTTCGCTGTGTGTGTGGCACGTGTGTGGACTCGTCAGCGTCCACCACACAGGAGGACGCATATTGGGAATGTGATCCCTGAGTCCATAAGTGCGGTTGACGGACTAGGTTTACCTAAAAGACCCTTTAAGAGAAAGCTCTTGAAAGATGATTACAGAATTGAGACACCATCATTTAAAAGTGCCCGAGGCGAACTCCTTTGAAAATTGCAGCAGCGGAGGGACAGAGAAAGAGCCACGCAGCCCTTGATTGTTGCGCCGTTCCCTCAGGACCCGTCCTCCCCTTCCCCCTCTGCTTCTCATCTGATAAGAGAGAGAGCAGCAGTAAGACTCCTCATCTATCTTATGAAAATCCGATTCGGAATGGCTGTGATCAAAACCAGCTGGCTGTCACCAGCAGTGGCCTCGCACGGAGGGAACCGCTCAGAAGCGTTCCGTATGTGGGGGTGTCACGGGTGGCACCGATCAAAGGAGCATTTTTTTAATAAATATATATAAGGAAAAATACAAAACCTAAGGATTTAGAATAAAAGCAGTGTAGTTTGTCTTGTTTTTTTCGGTGTAACATGAAGAGGATGAAATAGAATCAGATATGCCTGGTTCTAACGTACGTCGACGGCGCCTCTGAGAAGGCGCTCTGTCTGTCACATTAGCACCACATCGCTCTTCCTGGGCCTCTTCGAAGAGGGCGGAGAGTCCCTCGGTTTCTGTTCCTTCCAGCCGCTTCGTTCCTTCATCGTGCTTAAAGTCCTTTACCCCTCCTTGTCCTTAACACAGCTCTGCAGATAAAAGCTGGAGAAAAGCTCCACGAAGCTCTGCGAGCTCCCGGAGGGGCCTGGGTCCTCGTTTCCTTCAGCTGTCAGTCACCAGCGGGACCATGCTCCCTAGTGGCCACCCCAGCAGGTGACACCGAGGCCACAGAATTGGGTCATTTACGGCTCCTGGGCCTTTCGCTCTAGAGAACCTTGTCAAGCCCTGCTCACCCTCCCACCCCCCGGGCTGCCCCGTGCGTCGCTCGGTCCTGGTTGACGACCATCTACATTGCTAGTACCGGTTCTCATGTAACTCTTAGGCAGGGTGATGCACTCATGGCTCCTTCAGAAACGTGCTGACGTCTCTCTGTGGGTGATACAACGAGGTCGGGCTTTCACACACCGCAGATGACCACTAGCCAAGCCACTGCCCTTAGCAAACACCCTTCTCTGCCTGTGATCCAGCCAAAGCCCAGCTGTGGAGGCCTGTCCTACCTCAGGAACCAAGGACCGCCATGCCTTCCTCTCCACCTACTGTCAGCCAAGAGTGTTGCAGCGTGAGGAACAGCTATTTTGACCTTCCTCCTCTTGAGGACTGTGGTCTGTTTCCCGAGCAACGGGAGCGATTCAGCTTGGCAGGAGCACATTCCAGCATGTGGGACACAGATGAAATGTCCATCCCAAACTGGTACTGCAGAACGGGCCACCTGCTCGTCCCCGCGTTGGGGAACTGCCCGTGCGGGGCTCCTGACCCCACGCTCCCTCTGCCTCAGGGGTCACGTGTTGGGTCTGCGGTCACTCCTGGACCTCTGCTTTCCTAGCGTGGCTCTCTGGCCACCCTCATGGTTTTCACAGAAGCCTTCCTCACTTGCTGGTGACAAGTACAGCCGAGCCCCAGTGTTAATCAGTCGAGAGTACAAGGGACAAGTCTTCATAAAGTGGACCTGCCGGGACCTGGAGACGCATTTGTGCCCCTCGTCCCCGATGCGGGAGTGCTGGGGACTGCTCGGGAGCTCCTCTGAGACCGCCTCTTCCCCTTGTTCCTTCGGGTGTTTGAAGCCTGTTGCCTACCGCTTTTCCCTTTTCTTTTCCCTTTCAAAAAATTCTCCATTTTTTTCACTTAGAAAAAAATTATTTATACGATTGAGATCCACTAATTAAAGCCATTTTCTGGTATTTGGTTACTGGAGCGTTTGATGTCTCTCTGACAAGACCATGAAATGCACGGGGTGTCCACAGGGACAGAATTTGCTGAACACGGCTCTTTGTAAATGAGGGGACATAGTGTCGCAGCAGCTCATGAATATGAAACGCCCATGATGCCACCTCGGTGGACTTGGGAACACAGATGAATCCTGTCATGTGCTAAATGAGACCAATTTCTTTCACTTAACTTCATCTTCAATCAGACCTTCTTCCATTTGCCTGTTTAAAATTCCCCATACGTGATGCAGAAGGTAACAGCATTCAGTAAAACAAAGTTTTGCAGCTGCAGAAAAAAACCATAATGATCTCTGGCTTAAAGTTGCCATCTCCTAAAAATACGGACATTGTTTTCTTCCTCTAGTGAGCTCTGCTAACGTCTGTTGACTTTGGGCATGGAATTAGGGGTTTGTCTGGGCTGCTGTTGTTGGGGTGTCCTGAAGCAGCATGTCTGTATTCCTTTCACGGGGATTGGTTGTTGGACTTGGCTCTGCATGGTGGACGTGAGCTCCTAACACTCTGTGATGAAGGCCCTGTAGTGGCCGGGGCACAGAACGGGAAAGAGGCTTGGGAAGAGACTGTACGGAACCCAGCAAGGCGTGTGGGGCTGGAAGTTCAGATAGTAGAATAAGCGAGAGGGGCAGATGCTGTCAGTAAACACCCTGGGGGACCTGGTAAGGTAAAGGTAAGCCAACCACTTGTATCATTTACTAAGATGTCAAGGGAAGAAAGTGCTGGGATATAGAAGAGACTGCATGTAACTCTATAAAAGTCCTTCTGGAGTCATATAGAAATCCCCAACCAAAAAAATCAGCAAAAGACTGAGGGTGTAGCTCAGTGTAGACTACCTGCCTAGCATGTGCAAGGCCTCAGGTACCAGCACCACACACAAACACAAAAGATAAAATCCGCAAAGATGGGATGGGCTTGGAGTGTAACTTAGTGGTAGAGTGCTTGCCTAGCATGAATGAGGTCCTGGGTTGGATCCCCAGTACTGCCAAAAAAAAAATTATAAAAAAATAGCCAGGCATGGTGGTACATGCTTGTAATCCCAGTACTTGGGAGACTGAGACTGGAGGATTGCAGGTTCAAAGACAGCCTCAGCAACCTAGTGAGACTCAGCAACATAGCAAGACCCTATTTAAAAAAATATGTATTTTTTTGTGGTACCCGGTATTGAACGCAGGGGCGTTCTACCTCCGCGCTACGCCCCCGGCTCACGAAGTTGCGGAGGGCCTCACTAAGTAGAGAGAGACAAAGAGAGAGAGAGAGAGACAGGGAGAGAGAGAGAGAGAGCGCTGAGGCTGGCCGCGAACCCGGATCCTCCAGTCTCCGCCTCCCAAAGTACTGGGATTACAAGCGTGCGCCACCACGCCTGGCTTAAAAAAAATATTTTTAAAGGGCTGGGTGTAGCTGGCCATGGAAGTATGAACTTGGAATCCCAGTACTTGGAAGGCTGAAACAGGAGGATTGCAGATTTGAGGCCAGCTTCTGCAACTTAGTGAGGCCCTGTTTCAAAACAATAAAATAAAATAGGGCTGGGGTATAGCTCAGAGATAGGGATGTCCCTGGATTCAATCCCCAGTGCCACCAAAAGAAAAAGGGCTGGATTGTAGTTCAGAGGTAAAACACCCCTGGGTTCAAACCCCAGTACCACATACACACCAAAAAAAAGAGGAAGGGAGGAAATTAGCAAAGAGTGGAACCTGAAGGGGCACAGAGAGGAGGGGGCTCCCTGCCTCAAGTGTCTTTGCCTGGGTGAGACCCAAGGGCCAGGTTGGGGAGCCTCCTTTGTCTCGTGCGTCCTGCGGACTTCAGTGTATGCTCAGATGAAGTGCCTAGGTAATGTTTGAGGTGCCCTCGTGGCAAGCTGAGTCAACCTAAGAAGTCACTTTCTGCTCTGTTGGTACCCAGACAAGCAAACAGCTGGATGTGCGCGCAGGCTGCACACAGAGATTAGGGGCCGCCTCGCCCACCAGAAGAGGCAGCTAGGCTTTTTACTGGCAGGCCACGGGAGCGGAACGGGATCCCTCTGGGACTTTGCTAGATAGTTAGCGGTTTAGTCCCTGCGAGTAATGATATTATCCATGACAAATGTATTTCAGGGAGAAGGGCAGCTTCTCACATCTTTGAAACCAATTATAATCGATCAATTGGTGTTTCTGTACATTTCTACTATTGACATTATTTGTTTAGGCACCACTTATTTCTTTCTGTGGTTTTATCTATCAGTCGGATTGTTGGGTGGATCTGTGAAGGTGGCAGCAGACTAGTGTTCCAATATCAAAATGAGTTTCCCATTTGGCGATCTCTCTCTTTGAAGTAAATTCTGAGGGCTCGTACTGTGCATTCACAAGCCTCTATTGGATGCTTCCAGAATGTGGAGATTGGTAAAGAGCAGTGTGGCCAGGCCTCAGGATGGAGCTAGCTGGTCCGTAGTGGGCCACATTTGGGTGACTCTTTCTTTGCCTCTTTGTCCCCACTCACCCATCGTTTCCTGTCTATGCACAGGCTTCTCTTGCTGGGCGTTGGAGCTCGCAGGTGAGGCAAAGCCTTTGCTGTGATGTTATCAAGCCCAGGAAGTGTCCGAGGATCACTCTTGGTTGACCTTGTGGAATGAATCCTACACAGGCAACTGCAGGACTCAGTAGCACTTACAACCGGAACAATGTCGGGTGACTTTCAGATTTGAGGGGTGTCTGTTGATTCCATTCCGCTCAGTGGTCCTTTGTTTTGCCAGGCCTGGGGATGCAGGAGTGACCAGGATGTGCCTTCGGCCTCAGCTGAGGGGCAAATTTCACTTCACCTCCTGCGATGGACAAAATAGAAAGCTTTTAATTCTGCCCGTTGGAGTCAGAGATGATTCACCAAGGAAGGGATGTGCATTGTCCTTTTTCTCTTGCGTGATTTTATGTATAGAGCCTCCCTTTGCAACTTTGCCCTGCTTAGTCCATCTTGGTTTCCCCCTAATGTGCCTCGGAAGGGATCTTACGTATAGCAGGCACCCAGAATGTGTCTCCCGGCTGTTTGCGCAGGTCCTTCCTCACCTGGCACCGTGCACTGTCCCCCGCCTCGCCAAGTGCCACTCTCTCCCAGGCCGTACACTCCACCTGCACCGGCCTGCCTTCAGCTTCTCCAGTGCTGCCAGTTGCTTCTCAGCTCCACGCATCTTTGCACGTGCTGACCCCCACCTGGCTTAATCCTGCTTCTCGTTTGGCTCTCAGCTGCTCTGCCCCTCATTCAGAGACTGTCCCTAACTCCCACACCCCCAATTCTAAATTACATCCTCTCTGGACAGGATTAAATGCATTGTGAAGCATTCCTTCAATAAAATAAGAGAGAGTCATTTAAAAGAATAAGATACAGCTGGGCATGATAGCACACACCTGTAATCCCAGTACTCAGGAGGCTGAAACAGGAGGATCACAGGTTTGAGGCCAGTGCACGGTAACTTAGCGAGACCCTGTTTCAAAATAAAAAATAAAAAGGGCTGGAGATGTAACTCAGTAGAGTGCCCCCGGGTTCAATCCTCAGTACCACCAAAAAAAAAAGGGGGGGAGGAGAAGGAGAAAAAAGAATAAGGTACCTCTGTATATGGATAAGAGTAGAGGGTACAAAATAATGCACATATAGTGTGATCCCATTTGCAGACATTTTTTAAAGGACATATGCCCTATGATATGCATAAATTCTTAAGAAATTGAGTGGTTACCTCTACGGAGATGACTGGGTCTCATAGAAGGAAGGGAAAATTTTCACATAAACTTTCCTATAACATTTTAATTTGTTACACCTATAATGGTAGTTTTACTTTAGAAAAATAAAACAATTACGTCTCCCTGTTATTATCTGTCATGGAATCCAGTTAGTTTCCTTCCTAGTATGTCTTTTAATTTGTAAGCAGGACATTTCTTTGTTTATTACCCTCCATGTGACTGGTGCTCCATGAAGACCAGGACGTGTCTCCTGTCGCTGCTGATACTGGCACCACCTGGCATGGCATCTTTCACATACCAGACAGTACTCCTCGAATGAATGAATGAATGAATGGCATCTTTCACGTACCAGACAGTACTCCTCGAATGAATGAATGAATGAATGAATGGCATCTTTCACGTACCAGACAGTACTCCTCGAATGAATGAATGAATGAATGAATGAATGGCATCTTTCACATACCAGACAATACTCCTCCAATGAATGAATGAATGAATGAATGGCATCTTTCACATACCAGGCAATACTCCTCGAATGAATGAATGAATGAATGAATGGCATCTTTCACATACCAGGCAATACTTGAATGAATGAATGAATGAATGAACGAACGAACAAGCAGACAAATAAGAGTTTCCCAGAGTGTGGCTGACCAGGCACCCGTGGGGCGGAGAAGCAGCTCGGGCAGCTTGCGAGATGGCTAACAGAGAGGCAGGGAGCGAGGTGCAAGGCAGGGAAGGACTCTAGTCTGCGGGGTCTGAGCTGGGACTGCGCAGCAGACGCGGGTGTGAGGCCGGCACTGCCCGTCGCAGCACTGAGACAGCAGATGGGGCTGAATGCCAGGCGCTGCAGCCGCTCTCAGTCTCCTGCCGCCTTCCCCTTCTCTGGGGCTGTTCTTGGGCACCTGGCTCTCCTTGGGGCTGGTTTAGTGAGACATGGCAGTTGGGGGAGGGGCAGTCTCCAGGCTCTCCATGTGGGTGTGCTTTTACCATTTGGTTCCATTCGGCCCTGAGGGAAGTAGCAAGTAGGGGACACGCAGCAAGGAGGGGACTTGGCTTTTTATAATTACAGGAATGGAGAGAAATACTCAAGAATCAAGGGCCTTTAGTCTTAGGCAAAAATAAAAGATGCCCAAGCTATCGCGGTGTCTCCGCCCTGCACTGTAGGGGGGTTTGTTTTTGAGGCTCTTTACATTGGAAGCCTGGCTCTGGCCCCGTCTGTGGGTTGTCCATGGTTTCACCTCACACGGGCTGCTTAATCTTGCTTCACCTCTGTGTTCTCTTCTAAAAAATATGATCATCATTGGGCAGGATTAAATGAGAAAATGAAGGTGGGGCCATATAGTTCCTCTATGTGCACAATCTGTTAAGTGTATAAGAATAGTTATTGAAGCCAGGCATGGTGGCACACGCCTGTGATCCCAGTACTTGGGAGGCTGAGACAGGAGGATCACAGGTTTGAGGCAGTCTCAGCAACATAGTGAGACCCTGTTTCAAAATAAGAAATAAAATTGGGCTGGGGTATAGGTCAAGTATAGAATGCCCGTGGGTTCAATCCCCAGTACCACACAAAAAATAGATAACGCATATTATGTCCTGAGCACCATGCTTAGGATTTTATAATGCTTATTCCATTTGATACTTAAAACCATACGAGGTGGGTATAATGATAGCATTCATTTTATAGATGGAGAAACTGAGGCACAAAAGAGATGAAGTCACACAGCTAGTCCATGGTGGAGACAGGATTTGCTCTTACCCACTGAGCCAGGACCCTGCACACCAGTTTCATTTACCGCATTGCTACTATTAATGCTCTTCAAATAATAGCAGCATAGAAGAAAACAAGAATGAAGTTAACAATGATTAGACTTTAAAAATAGAGGTGGATGGGCTGGGGATGTAGCTCAGTGGTAGAGCACTTGCCTGTCATGTACAAGGCCCCGGGTTTAATTCCCAGCACCACAAAAAATAAAATACAGTGGTAGCATTCTTTTTTGCTTTTTGTGGTACTGGGATTGAACCCAGGGATATTCTACCTCTGAGCTATATCCCCAGCCTTTTTCTGTTGTTTTTGTATGTTGAAACAGTGTCTTGCTAGGTTGCTGAGAGTCTCACTGTGTTGCCGAGGCCCTTGAACTTGCGATCCTCCTGTCTCAGCCTCTCAAGTACTGGCATTACAAGTGTGCACTGCCACACCTAGCGAGTGGTAGCTTTTACATAGAACTGACTTCTCTTATTTCTTCTGCTAAGATTATGTGGTTTGCATGTTAAACTTTACAACTTGAGCCAGGCATGGTCACCAGTTACATTTGCAGGGTAAGTCTCCGTCTCTGACTAAAAGCAGGGCCGGATCATTCCTTGTAGGTAATTTTGTGAAGAAGCAGATTTCTGAAGTCCATTTTCCTTTTTTTTTCTAGGCTTGCTTGTGGCATATATGTGGGGTGGGGGAAGGAGAGAAAGATAAACAATTCCCCAGAACATACCATGGACACATAAGCAGACACTTGTCTGTGACCGTAAATCAAAAACTGTAAAATTGCAAAGTTCTTTGAAGTTTGCCCAAAACCTGCTCCACGGCCACCTGTTCCACTGGGGGCCGGGAATTGGATGGCCTGCCTCTGCTGCAATGGCTCAAGCTGTCACTGCACCGGAATGTTCCAGCTTGCCTTGGCCTGGCTGTCATCGCTGGCTTTGTCCCACTCCGCCGGTTCACCGGTTCTACTGGGCACCAGGCTTCCAATTAGAGAGAAATCCCACTGTGTGGCCAGCCCCGCCAGTGCCACTCTGAGCGGCCCCTTTGCCAAGGCCTGCGCTGACCTTTGATCTGTCACAGATGGGCCAGCCTCACACTCTTCTGTGCACATTTGGAGGAGGGGGTGGGGACCACGCGGGAAGCCCGTGGGGAGCAAGAGTGGACACTGGGCAGAAGTGCAATTCCTCAGAGCTCAGGGAAGCTGGGCAGAGCTGACAGGACCCAACTGCTAAAGTTGCGGAGGGAAAGGGAGTTTGGGGAGACCCTGTCCTGAGCCCTACACTCAGCATGGGGCATTTTCTTACCAACTTCTGAATATTCATCTCAGGCTGGACTCCACACCCGAGGACAGCCAACAGTGAGCAGCTAACTGGCTCAGTCCAAAACTGGCACACTACTGATGGCGCGTGGCACAGCCAGCTTCCTTCCTGTCCCTCTGCAGGGCCTGTGCTGCCTCACAGCCTGGCAGCCCGCTCGCCCTGGGCTCAGGAGCAGCGAGCAGCGAACAGCGAGCAGCGTGGCATCGTCATCACTCAGAGAGTGAAAAAGAAAGCTAAATTTCTATTAGCATAAGAAATAAAATCTTAGCACCAGGAATGTGCCACCCAGTGTGGTGGCCCACGCCTGTAATCCCAGTACTTGGGAGGCTGAGACAGGAGGATAGCAGGTTCATGGCCAACCTCAGCAACTTAGTGAGGCTCTCAGCAACTTAGGGAAACCTTGTTTCAAAATTAAAAAAAAATAGGACTGGAGGTGTAGCTCAAAGGTAGAATGCCCCTGGGTTCAATCCCTAGATTCAAAGAAAGAAAGAAAGAAAGAAAGAGAGAGGAGAGAGAGAGAGAGAGAACGAAGAAAGGGAGGAAGGAAGGAACCAAATCTTAGTGAATTCCATCTCTAATTCTCTAGCAGGACAAGGAGATGTGACCTGAATGTGGTTCATTTTGGGGGGGTGTCTCTTTTTCATGTCCCCTATCAGCAACTTCTTTTTATGTTTATCCCCTTGCCCTACTTAACTTTCTCCACCTGTCTCTTTCTCTCTGTCTTATTTTCTGTGTCTGTCTCTCCCTTGCCCACTCTCTCTTTCCAGGTACGATACCTGTGAGTTCGCAGTCGGAAGTAATAATAAAGACACCAGCTTGCAACTGACATTTATATACTCTGGCTTAGCTTGACGAACACTGGCAAAGTCTAAATAATGAATAGGCTCAAGGTGGCAAGGGTCTTCCCAACTGTTTCTGGAATGATGTTGTGCCTCTTTTAGAAAGAAAATTGAATTCAGTCCCTGGAAGCAGAAACGAAGGGTCTCTTCCCTCGTCTCCTTGGGGATTTTGCTGGTTTTGGTGTTTGCAGTTGGTTTGGGGATCCTGGGGCGATCTCACCCTACTTGGCCTTATTTCCTGCCCCACCTCTTCTTGTTGTTCTGATTGGTTAATACAAAACCCCTCAACCAAGTATCATGAGTCTTTTGGAGAAGAAAATGAATGTTTCTTTAGGGGGTTAATTTGTCCCCATGAAAAGCTCAACAAGTTTTGGTAACTTAAGCAAGATGCCACAGTGGAGTGACATGCCGTCCCTCAGTGTCTCTGACATTGTTAGGCCGATGGAAGAACTGGCCTCGAGTCTCTGCTGCATATGTCTGGAACGCCGTGAGATAACAAGAGAAGTGTGATCATTAGAATCAGCATCATTTGTTATATTAAGCCTGGCAAATGGAGACCTTGATCCCCAAAACAATGTTGGGGAGCCAGGTTACATCGCTGGGTGAACAGTGTCCTTTAGATGCGACTGTCACTTTCTAGAGCTAATGCATGTGTAGGTTTTGGTCATGAGCATGTGGCGCTCATAATGACGTCTACTTGGTGACAGTACACATTCTCAGTCCTGTCTCTGTCCAGGCCAGGCTCATTCATCAGGTCTTCTTCCTCTTTGCTCTCATATAAGCCCGTTCCCAAATGCTGTCTGGGAGTCTCTTCCCATTTCTTTACATCCTCTTAGGAGGTCACTCCAATCTGGTGCATGCATTGGAGTCACTCAAGAAATTGTAGGGAGCCAGGCACAGTGGCACACGCCTGTGAACCCAGTACTTGGGAGGCTGAGACAGGAGGATCGCAGGTTCGAGGACAGCCTCTGCAACTTAGTGAGGCCCTCCGCAACTTAGTGAGACCCTATTTCCAAATAAAAAGATAAAATAGGGCTGGAGGTATTGCTTAGAGGTAGAAGGCCCCAGGTTTAATCCCCAGTACAACTAACTAATTAAATAAATAAATATAAAAAAGAGGCTTGGGTGTGTAACTCAGAGATCGAATGCCCCTGAGTTCAAGCCCAGTGCCCAAAAAAAAAAAAAAAAAAATAGCTGGGCGTGGTGGCGCACGCTTGTAATCCCAGTACTTTGGGAGGCAGAGACCGGAGGATCCGGGTTTGTGGTCAGCCTTAGCTCTCTCTCTCTCTCTCTCTCTCAACTTAGTGAGGCCCTCCGCAACTTCGTGAGACCCGGTTTCAAAATAAAGTATAAAAAATAGGGCCGGGGGTGTAGCGCGGAGGTAGAACACCCCTGGGTTCAATCCCCAGTACCGCAAAAAAAAAAAAAAAAAATTAGGGAAAAATAAGGATGTGTGATGTGAGCCCCACCAGGGGGTTCTCCTTCAACACATTTTGGGCTTAAGGCCTGGTGTTCAGAAATTGCTAAAGTTCCCCCCTAGTTAGGACTGCAGCCCTGCACCAGAAGCCCCTGGAGGCCAGACTGTGTCCACTTGACACACAGCCCGCAGCTGGCATGTAGAGGGTAAAGAAGTAATAAATGGAGAAGCAGGCAAGATCCCTGCCCGTGGAATGCAATTGGCCAGATTGCGTTATGTGCGGGTACAAATACGTAACAACGAATCCCGCTGCTGTGTATAATCATCGTGTACCAATAAGAATAAAAATGAATTGTTAAAAGAAAAGCCGCCGCCTCGTGCTGCGGACAGTTATCCCTCCACCTCTCCTTGCAGATATTCCCGTCATTCCGGACCTGGAAGAAGTACAGGAAGAAGACTTCGTCTTGCAGGTGGCGTCCCCTCCCAGGTAAGTTAAGTCAGGTGTGCAGTTGGTGAGGAAGCAGAGAACGTACGAGTTAACACACTCCAAACAGCAACCACAGTGGACCCTTGCTGCTCCCCAGTGTAGACCCAGAGCTTTCTGGGATGGGCCCCTCCCAGGGTTCCCATTTGTTAAGACATTTTGTGCCTACCCTGGTCATCCCCAGCTGCTTACGGGGCTCTGTCCAGCCCGTGGTTCCTCCTACATTCTGTCTCCTTCAGCATCCAGGTAAACCGGGTGATGACCTACCGCGACCTGGACAATGACCTCATGAAGTACTCAGCCTTTCAGACCCTGGTGAGTGGACCGGCCTCTGCCTAGAGGGGTGGGTCCAGGCAACACCATAGAGAGATTCAGTTCCTCTAGAGCTCTCCAGCACCTTCTCCACGGCCCAGAGCAGGCCCACGCTGTGGACGGCATTATCCTTGGGTACCTCACAGCATGCCTGGACTGTGTTCCAGTGTCCAGTGACATGTTCCCCATAGCAGCACACTCCGCACCTGATGGCGCCCCACTGTCCTCTGTATCTGTGGACATGTGCCGTCCCCCCATGCGTGCCCCGCATGGAGGACGTTTTCACCTTCCCTCCCTCTCAGTGGCCATGTGATCCACCCATGGTTTTGCTCTTTGATGAAGGCATGTCTGTGGGTCTCAGACTGGGGAGTCCTAGCGTATTCAGACCCGTCCTCTTCACTTTGCAAGAGGTAGTTGCCTGACAGCCCTCCCTCGAGGGGCCCAGCCTGGCCATTTGTGCTTCACAGGATGGAGAGATCGACCTGAAGCTCCTCACCAAAGTGCTTGCACCAGAGCACGAAGTGCGAGAGGTACGGTAGCAGCAGGGGCTCCCCGGGTGGGCCTGTGCCTGTGCCTGCGCCTGCCCGGGCCTTGGTGCGGGGTAGGGGGAGTTGGCTGTCATTGAGGGAAAAGGCCTTTCAGCGTCTCACCCACCAGTGCCCCTCCCGGCAGGAGGACGTCGGCTGGGACTGGGACCATCTGTACACGGAGGTGTCCTCGGAGCTGCTCACCGAGTGGGACCTGCTGCAGACAGAGAAGGAGGACCCCGCGGGCCCACCCCGGCACACCTGAACCCACCACCTCTGCCTCGGACTTGGAAAAAAACGCAATAGGCCTCAAACCACGGAAGCTTGCGAGCTGCTCAGAATTTTTATATGAAATATTTTGTAATAAAAATATTTATTTTCAGTAGACCACATTGGATCATTCAAATGCAATAAACGGCTTTATTCTCTGGCCACTTCTTCCATTTCTTTCCAGCCCTCTCTTGGAAGGACTCGTGAGGAGTGAGGGAGGGCGATGTTTCCATAGTCCGAGGGGAACTGACCGAATTCTGCAGGAGCTGAAGAGCTCGGGGGTTAGCTCAGTGTGGGGGGAGCGGGCGGCCCTCTGGCAGTTGTCACTTCTCAGGAGGCCCCTGCAGCTCCCTGGGGTGTGGGACCTGGAGGCCCCTGCAGACAGCTGCCTGCAGGGTCCTGGGAAGGCTGGTCCTTCTGACTGGCCTTTAATGCCATCAAGACCGGTGACACTGCATTGTCCAGGCAGCTGGGGTGAGGAGCAAGCACTGGGCGTGGTTTCTCATTCACATCAGGGTGTGGTGGCTGTTGGGACAGCGCTCACCACCACCCTGTCCCTGCCTGCACCCTGCGCCCTGGGCTCCAAAGGCCCTCATCCCCCTTCTGCCACAGGTCCCCAGAACCTCCTCACGGTTATCCTTGACTGAGACTGGCCTAGGGGTCCTGAAAGTGCCGTGAAGACATCCTCATAGGGAGCCCAGCCCCTCCTCCTCACCCCCATTTCCAGGTGAGCAGCTGCCATGCTGCCTGGCTCCCATCTCGGCTCCACCTCTTCCACAGGGATCCAGCAGAGCCCAGCCCCTCCCCTTAAACAGAGCCACTCTTGTTTTTGTTTTTGTTTTTCTTGCTTTCTCCCCAAGACATCTCATCTGAGGACAGGGGCCTCTCCTTCCTGACTGCTGCTGTGGCTCGGGCTGGCCGCAGCTGATGAGGCCACTCCTGGGCCATGGGGAGCCCTGAGTGCTCCTCTTATCCAGCCTGGAAAGCCCTTCATTAAAATTCAGAAAAACAAAGAGGCTCAACACATCAAAAACCCACTGGGGGGTTATTTTTGTGTGACTACCATGCCCTTCCCTGGTGTGCCAGGGCTCCAGAGCAGGCAGAGCAAGTGCTTGTCTGTTAATTATAAACTTGGGGATTTAGTGGCTTTGGGGTCCTGCCTCCTCCCTTTCTAGAGACACACTTTCAGCCCAGACAGGCCCTCTTTGGAAGAATTCCCATGGCCACTGAGAAGTTTCCATTCAGGCTGGTTTCTCTTGAGCCTGCATCATTCTGAAGCCCAAAGGAGAAGCTGTATTGCTGGTCTCTTAATTACTAGCAAATTCCACTGCCTCGGGACTCCCATAACCTTGGAGGTCTTCAGCCAGCCTGAGCTGGTGGCTAGGGGTTGACTCCTTCCCTACTTTATAACAGCAGCAGCAACAAAACCTGACTCTTCTTGAGCTCTCCCTGTCTGCCAGGCACTGGGCTCAGCACCTAGGAATCACCTAGCTTGAGCCTCAGCCAGCCAGTGAACCAGGTACTGTGGTTTTCCCATTTGATAGATGGGGAAACTGAGGATCAGAAAGGTGAAGAGATTGCCCAAGATTAGCTGGTACTGAGCGGCAGAACTGGAATTCAAAACCAAGTTACCTGACTCCACTGTGCTTCTCACGCCTGTGCTTTCGTTCCCCCTCTGCAGCCTTCAGCTTGGGAAAGTGACAGAGCTTAGAAAGTTCTCCAGGAACCTGCCACCTCCCCACCCCTAGAGCAGGCATCCGTTCTCGGCTCTGGCGTGCTCATGGCCTGCAGTGGGGAGCCTGTCCACATGGCTGAGCTCAAGGGGCCTGGACAAGTCAGGCTCAGGCCTTGTGTGACCAAGCCTCCTGTCACCTGTCCAGAGCTCTGGCCGTGCCCTGACTGTGCTTCAGCCTTTACTCAGCACTCATTTTCAGAGGGCCTGGGGAATGAGATGTTCTAGAATCTACATCCACCCACCCGATTCTTTTTCTGTTTTGTTTTGTGTTTTTGGTGGTGCCGGGGATTACACTCGGGGGCATTTTACCTCTGAGCTATACTCCAGCCATTATTATTATTATTATTATTATTATTATTATTATTTGAAACAACAGGGTCTCGTTAAATTGCTGAGAGTCTTGCTAAGTTCCTGAGGCTGGCCTCAAACCTGCAAACCTCCTGTCTCAGCCTCCCAAGTGGTGGGATTACAGGCGTGTGCCACCACGTCCAGTTTACATCCACTCAGTACTTATCCTTCTTCTAACACCCCTTCCTTGTGTGACAACCAGCAGTGTCACATATCCCAGACTTCAGAGAGCCTCCCTGGAAGGTGTCCTAAGGGGACAAGGTAGACTAGACAAGCACACATGGCTACCAGCTCTGTGGGTACAGAGGGGGCACGACATGAGTCCTAGTGTAGCCTCCTCCATGTGGCACGTTGACTGGCTCCTTCCCGATTCTACTAGACTGGCTCCTGTCACCTGTGAGTTGGCTCCGTTAGTCCCCTCTGGGCTCTGACAAATCCCCCCGGTGTGTTTGACAAAGCTTTTCTGCAGAGTTGCTGTTCACGATGAGGAAGCGCATTCCTTCGTGAGAGCTTATTGCCACCTGCCAGTCTCTGTTCTAGGCACTGCACATACAGAACCAGACAGGCAGAACTCCCTACAGAGCTTACACTCTGGAGGGACAAAGTAAAACACACAGTATGTCCCCAAGAAAAATAGATGCCATGGGGAAAAATAAAGCAGGTGCAGGGAGGGGAACAGGTGCAGAAAAATAAAGCAGGCGCAGGGCTGCAGTGCTGTAGCGATGCGGTGGGGGAGGAGGTTGCAGTTTTCAATGGAGTGGTGAGGAGAGGCCTCCTGAGAAGACGGTGTTTGCGCAAAGTCCTGAAGGAGGTGAAGGAAGGAGCAAGACTGGTGTCCAGGTAGCAGGTTCCAAGGAGAAAGAACAGTCCTTGGGAAAGCCAGGAGGCAGGCATGGGCCCAGTCCGGCTGAGGACTACAGGAGGTCAGGGTGTCTGGGGGAACAGGAGAGGAGATGCCCTGCTTCCCAGCACCCAAGGCCTGGCTTATTTCAGAAGAGGCCCCTGGTGTGGAGTCCTGTCCCTCCTGTGGCGCAGGCATCCCAGGCAGCCCTGGGAAAACTGGCCTCAAGCCACTGCACAGCCTCCTGCACTGAGAGGAAGTGGGGACAAGGAGCTCTGTCTGCTGCACCCCAGAGGTCAGGGTGCAGCTGCCGGCTCCCCCACAGGCCAGGTGTGCCCAGTGCGCTGGGCTTGCAGAGCGGCATCATAAGGTCCTGCACAGGATGCTCCTTGGGAATGTGCAGCTCCCACCAAACAGCCTTTGCTATCCCCAGCTGTTGGCTCATCTCTACTGAGCCCCAGATGGGCTTCTGCAACTCGGTGCTCCAGAGAGAAATTGATGCTGCTGCCTGTTCAGTGTTGCTTGACCAAAATGTGCTGCTCATATGAGTCAAGGTCTGCTCTGCCCAGTGGTCAGGGGGCTGTGGGCACTTTGGTGCTGGAGACCCACATGCGAGTCAGTGTTGGCTGCAGTGAGACACAGAAGCTTAGCATGCTCGCTCTGCAAGCCCAGTGCTTTTCTCCTTGGGGCCAGAGATTTGGTGGGCAGAGGCCAGGTAGGAGGGGTAATAGCAAATAACTTGGCCAAGAGCACGGGCTCTAGAATCAGGCAGGACAGAGTTCCAGTCCCAGCTCTGCCACTTAGTAGCTGTGAACCCTTGGGTGAGTAATTTTCCTTTTCTGATTCTGTTTTCTCATCTGGAAAATGGGGTAATACTTGGGCTGTTCTCTTAGGATTCTGGTGCTCAGTGGAAGCCGGCTGTTGTTGGATGTTGAAACTGAATGGCATTGAAAAGCGAGTCTAGGAAAGTCACATTCACTGTTTTGTAGCAGCGACACCGGAGTTTTGCTGTAGGATTCCGCCTTCATCCCACCTTGTACAGCGTCTCTCAGCCCTGGACAGAACAGCAGTTTGCACCTGGTTTTGTTTTCTTGTTTGTAATAGCTTCATTGAGATATAATTTGCACGTCATAAAATTGCAAGTATATAATTGGAAGTGTACAATTCAGTGATTTTAGTAAATTTAGAGGGTTGCGTGCCATCACCATAACGCTGCTATGGAACATTTTCATCGCCTACAACATTCCCTTGTGTCCGTTTTCAGTTAGTCCCTGCTGCCATCCTCAAACGCTAGGCAAACACTGATCTGCTCTCTCTGTCTCCATAAATTTGACTCCCATTGTATGTAGTCTTTAGTCCGGCACGGTGGCACACTCCTGTAATCCCAGTATGTGGGAGGCTGAGACAGGAGGATCACAGGTTTGAGGCCAGCCTCAGCAACTTAGCAAGACCCTGTTTCAAAATGAAAAATAAAAATAAAAATGGTTGGGTGTATAGCTCAGAGATAGAATGTCTCTGGGTTCCATCCCTAGAACCAATAATAATAATATTAGTAGTAATATATGCACTTTTTGAATCTGGAGCCTCTTTCACCTACATGTTTTTTGTTGTTGTTGTTTTGTGGTACTGGGGATTGAACCCAGGGGCATTCTACCTCCGGGCTACACCCCCAGCCCTATTTTTTATTCTTTATTTTGAAACAGGGTCTCACTAAGTTGCAGAGGGTCTCACTAAGTAGCTGAGGCTGGCCGCAAACCCAGATCCTCTGGTCTCAGCCTCCCAAGTACTGGGATTACAAGCATGCGCCACCATTCTCAGCTAACACCTACATGTTTTCAAGGTTCATCCATGTTGGAACATTTACCGGTAGTTTATTTTATTGCTGAACGGTATTCCACCATATGGATAGACAGCACTATCTTTTGTCTAGCCACTCCTCAGTTGGTGGACATTTAGGCAGCCTCCAGTTCGGAGCCATTATATGAATAACACTGCTATAATCTTCGTGCGCCTGTGTTTATGTGGACAGATGCTCATACTTCTCTTTGGTCAATTTCTAGGAGCGAAATTGCTGGGTCACATTGTATGTTTATGTTTAGCTTTTTAAAAGAAACCACCAAATTGTTTTCCAGGGCGCGGGTTTTATTTATGTTTTTGTTTGGTTTTCAGTGCTTTTGGGTATCAGGACTAATTAAGTTCTTAATTTTTTTCCCGTCCTCTTCCTTAAGTTTTCCAAAGGTCACTGTTGAGTTTGTAGGTGCACATTCTCCGGATTCCCCTCTCCTTTCCTTCTTCCTGTCATTGAATGTATCTGTTGTAAGAACATTTCCTGCATTAGTCTGTGAGCTGTTTAGGTATAAGACAGGGTGTTGTTTGCATTTCTATCAAGCTCCACGTGTGTTTCAGAAGTTCGGAGTCAAATAAGGTATGGTTTCTGCACGAGTCAAGGAGCTGGCAGGATCTACTCCAAAGTGCAGATGTTAGGAAAGACAGAAGGAGCTTTGTATGTGCACCAAGAAATACCAGAGGTGGGGTTGATTTGCTTAGAGCAGGACTCAGTTAACTGCAGCCCATGGGCCAAATCCAGCCACCTCTTGTAAGGTTTTGTTGGAACACAGCCGTGCTCATTTGTTTACATGTGGTTGATGGCTGCTTTTGTGTTTAATGGGCAGAACTTGGTTGCAACATAGACCATCTGACCTGAAAGCCCGAAATATATACTATCTACCCTTTCCAGAAAAATCTGCCAACCCCTCCTTAGAGGAAATAATGAAAATGAGAAATAACAGCACCACATGCTCCCAAACTTCAGCTGCGTGTTTCTACCCAGAATAGACATTGCAGCAGGAGGGGTTTGAGTTAGATGTAAGGAAAGACTGGAAGGGTGGGGGAGATTCTGGCCTCTAAAAGAGAGAGATGAACTTCCCTTAAGAAAAGGAAGTAAACATTCATCAGTTCCAGAAAAATTGGGACATAATCTATCTGGTGATAAAAAGCTGGGGGACTTCTGATTCCTCCTCTGCCCTTGGGCCCTGTTTGGGATGTGGAGGGTGGGGAGTCTGCAGGAGTCAAACTTTGCCTTTGACGGTGGGCTGAGGGTAATGAAGAGAGCCCAGTGGAGAGGGTGTGTGGGGCAAGGGAGGTGGGGAAAATGCGATTTCTCTTTTGGCGAGGCAGAAACCAGAAAGCAAGAGTGGTGGGAGCAGACAGAGGAAGAGGCTGGTCCTCTGTGGCTGTGCCGGAGTGAATTAATTCACGGCATATGTTCTCAGCATCTGTCACAGTGACCTGGACTGGAGGGGTCAGCGAGAGAGGGGACCATGCCAGGGCTGAGCATTAGCCCAGAATTCCCGGGCTGCAGGGGCTCTTGGCTCCCATGGAAGGATGGCTGGCCAGCCCGCCCAGCAACAGCTGCCGCAGCTGCAGCACACAGCCCTGCCTTGAGGGGGAGGACAGAGACCCCTCCATGCTCTCTGCAAGAAAACACCTGGCTGTGATGAGGCTGCAAAACTCGACTCAAGCCAGCAGCCACACGTCCTGCCAGTGGATGGGCAGCGGGATGCAGGGATGGCGGGGAGGGGGCGGGGTACCCAGCCCTGGACGGAAGGTAAGGGAATCTTGAGACTTCCCCTTAAGTACAATCCCAGATCTCCCTCTCTCCTGTGCATGTTATTTGGGCTGCTTGGTGCTCACGTGCACCTCAGGAGGTCAACCTGGAGGACGCAGGGCCAGAAAACCCAATGGCCAAGAACACAGATGTGCCAGACTCACTTCTCTGCTTTTCCACGTCGCAACAGGACGGCCTTGGGCATGTCCCCACGCCTCTGCAAGTCTCCGTTTCTCATCTATCGAGTGACGCTGAAAATCATTCCTGTTTCACAGGCCTCTTGTGAGGATTAAGTGAGCTAATACCTGGCTGGCTACAAAGTCAGCACTCAGAGAAGACTAGCTCTGGTCACACTGAATGGGCAGGCAACGGTCACTTGCTGTCCGCGACGGCAAGTCACAGGGCATTGGGCACTGATAGAGCCTGGGTGGACAGATACCCTGAAGTCACCAACTGGAGGGCTGCAGGCTGACTTTGACCCACAGGACAAGCTCCATATGACCTACACACTCTTTTTTTTTTTTTTTTGCGGTACTGGGGATTGAACCCAGGGGTGTTCTACCTCCGAGCTACACCCCCAGCCCTATTTTTTTATCCTTTATTTTGAAACTGGGTCTTACGAAGTTGCGGAGGGCCTCACTAAGTAGCTGAGGCTGGCGGCGAACCCCGACCCTCCGGTCTCCGCCTCCCAAGTACTGGGATTACAAGCTTGCGCCACCACGCCCGGCTTACACACTCTTTAATTGTTCAGTTACCAGCATTGAAAATGGAAAGGTCTCATGTTTCCAGCTTGTCTTAGAAAACTAGGAGATATCTAGGCGTGGTGGCGCACGCTTGTACTTGGGAGGCGCACGCTTGTACTTGGGAGGCTGAGGCAGGAGGATCGCAGGTTCACGGCCAGCCTCAGCTACTTAGTGAGGCCCTCCACAACTTAGATATAAAAATAGGGCTGCGGGTGTAGCTCAGAGGTAGAATGCACCTGGGTTCAATCCCCAGTACCAAAAGAAATAAGAAAAAGAAAAAAAGAAAACTGGGAGGTGCACCTACCCTGGGGCTGCAGTCCTGACGGTAGCGATGACGTTGGGTGCCTCAGATGGTGGCAATTCGTACTTTCCTGCCTGGCCCCTGCAGGCATGTGACTTGACACCCCGCCTGACCTCCTCATTTTGCAGTTGAGGACTCTGTTCCCTGACGAAGCTGACCCCGGTTCCTGAGCCTGGAACTTGAGTACAGACTTTCAGGCAAACGCCCTTTGTCAGCGACTAGGACCCTGGCCTGAGAGACAACCAGAATCATGCACTCTGGAGGAGGTCCAACTCACCTACCGCGGTTCTCCTCTGATCGGAACACCTAACCTCATGTCCGGCACGGCTCTGACAAGAGTTAAGCAGAGTCCTGGGACATTTCCAGAGCCAATAACTGGACCCTCTGCCATTGCCCTCCGCTGCACTGTTTAAATAAACTCTGCCCTGGAGCCAATGGGCTCTGTCACAGGAAGCGAGGGGGGTTGCTTTCTTCCTTCTGTAGCAGCATCAGGACCTCAGTCTGGCTGCTGAGCCATCATGGAAATGGGAGTAGAGGCTGGAGAACACGCCCCACCCATCAGCCAGCAAGGCTCCTCGCTGGGTTCAGGAGGAGGGGCGGTCAGGTGGGATGGGGGGACCACTCAGCTGGCCCTTTAAGAGGGACCCTGCTCAAGGAGTGTGGTCCAGCCGTGGGGACTTCAGGGTCTGCACTGGCATCCAGGTGGCACCATGTCCTTCCCAGGTGGCACTTAGCCAGTTACCAGACATGACACAAGGGCTCACCGCTCCTGGCCAGTGCTGGACTCTTGAGTGGCAACCTCTGCCCCGGAGCTCCCCGCTGGGCCAGCCAGGACCTCCTCGGAGTGCGCTGCGGCCTATGGCCTGCTCTCCACACCTCCTTCCACCCCGTCCGCTCCAGTGTCACACCTTGGGGCCACCTGAAGACTCCTCCTGCTGCTCCTGCTTCTCTTTGCTCTTCACAGACGCGACCTGCAGTAAATCTCTCGCACTCACAACTCTGCCTTGGGTTTGCTTCCTGCGGGATCTGAACAGGGCGCCGAGGGTGGTCCTGCTAGTAAGGGACAAAGCCTCCTGGGCAGGCGGCTGGGAGGGGACAGCCACTCATGGGCACGGGACGTGGCCTCTTCTCCAAAGCCATGTGCCTCCCGAGTGCAGTGGCTTGGCTGGCTGTGGGTGTGATTCCGGTTGGCCATCCCTAGAGAGAGAGAGAGACTCGGCCAGAGATGGACCCTCTCCCGCGTGTGTAAGTGCCAAGTTGGAATTTCATGTAACTGAGGAGGCCTCAAAAAGAGGAACTGAACTCCTCGCCACAGGCATTTCCCAAAAGAATTTGTTCTCTCAGCAGGACAGAGCAGTTCCACCTGCTCTCGAGGTCGGTCGGGCATGTCGACCTCTGTGGATGGTCATATAGGTAGAGAACAGGGTATGTCCTGACACGCCAGGCCTGCCGGGAGACAAGGATGCACCAGGACAACCTGTGTGGCCCATCAGGATTGGGCATCACCTCTGGAGGTGGGAGAAGAGATAAGGCTTAGACAAGTGTACCCCAGACTTTGCCTGGGCAGGGGCCGAGGGACAGGACAACTTTGCAACACAGCAGGACGGGGTGCGTGTTCTCCACGGGCAGAGGGGAGGCTGCCCAGGCTGTGTGAAGGGCCAAGCTTGTTCTGGAGGGCTCTCTAAGGACCTCTAGGCATCCCACCCCCAGGTGCTCCGGAAGTCTTAAGGACAAAGCACAAAGGATGACTGGGAGGCCACGGGTGCACACTGAGGCCGTGTGGATGGGGAGATGGTACTTAGCTAAGCACTGACAAAAAAAAAAAAAGAGGAGCTTTCTCCATCTCCTTAACTGGAGATGGAAACACACACACACACACACACACACACACACACACACACACACACAGTGGGGTGGGGATTAACTGCAGAGACAGAAGGGAACTTTTGGGGGTGGTGGAAACATTCCCGATCTTGATTGTAGTGGTGGTTACGTGTCTGTTATAGTTGTAAGAACTCATTAAAATGTACAACTCAAATAGAGTTTTATTGCATGTAATTTATACCTTGGTGACCTGGACTTTGAAAAGATCCCTCCCCATCAGTCATCACCATCTCAGGCAGGTGATCGGGGCACTCCTGTGTGTCCCACACCATCTCTGCAGTCTGAGCACTAGGCCAAGAGGTGGAGGGTCCCTACGGTGCCACCTCAGCCCGACCCCCAGATCAGGGCTGTCAGACTCCACAGCTACCTTGTCCATTTTATCTCCTGTGCAATTTTCCATGATTATATTTGGAAAGGAAAACTCCAACATCTTTTGACTATTAGAGAGAGCAGATGGTCCAATTTGCATTAAAACACAGGCATTTGGGGGGCATTTTTGACATTCTCCTAGAAGCACAGGTTTGCTAAACCTAGAGTAAGGGAGGATGCAGGGAACCTGGAGGACCCAAGAGTGTTTTAAAAGGATGTGGCCCACAGGGCCAGCTAGGCTGTCTTCTGCATTCCCATCATACTTGGCTTGGGGATGAACAGGGACATAAAAACTTTTGATGCCAGATCTTAAAAAGAAAAAAAAAATTACCTCTTTTAAAAGTCACACAATCCAATTATAAAAGTATTATCTTTATTTACACAATTAATACATATTCACCAAATTTACAATTATATATTTAAATATAACAAAACTCCTTTTTCACTCTACCCTACCCCCGCCCATTTTACACAACACACACACACACACACACACACACACACACACACACACACACTGCAGTGACTGGGGTGTCCTGTCTTTTCAGAGCTTGTGGTGTAGCAACATATACACGTCCAGACAAATAGAGATCCCAAATTTGGTTTCGTTTCTGTGACTGGGACCATTCTGGAAGCACGGCCTACACCTTGCTTCTTCCTCGTAAGAGCACATCTTACAGGACTTTCCCTCTCCAAACCGCTCTTCTAACGGCACACATTCTATGGATTCGCTCGCTATCCCTCAACTCTATCCCTCACCAACGCTTCTACACAATCGTCATTCAGCTTGGGTCCCTTTCTTGAACCGGGACACTTCCTTCTCATGCCCATCTCTGAGGGTCCCTGCTCCCCCTGGCACAGGCTGTCTTCAGAATTCTTTCTGCAGAGGCGGGCATGGTGGCACACGCCTGTAATCCCAATACTTGGGAGGCTGAGACAGGAGAATCGCAGGTTCGAGGACAGCCTCAGCAAGTAGTGAGACTCTCATCAACCTAGTGAGACCCTGTTTCAAAATAAAAAATAAAATTGGGCTGGGGGTGTAGCTCGGAGTTACAATGCCCCTGAGTTTAATCCCCAATACCTCCAAAAAAAAAAAAAAAGAAAAAGAATTCTTCCTGCAGGACCGCCGTCTAGCCCCTGAAAGGATGGGCAGCTCTCTGCTTGTTCCAAACCACCCACCGAGTGAGAAAATGGCAGAGGAAACACCAGCTCTCAGGGATGGCTTGTCCAGGGCAGTGAGGGGCTGCGGAGGGCAAGGGGGTGAGACCATGGGGGAGAGGACCTGGAGGCCCATGGAGGAGGCACATGGAGTTAGGCCACTGTGTCTGGAGGTGGGGACAAGGGTCATATTGGGTCGGAGTGGGAATCCCTAGTGGGCCTTTTGCACATTTGGTGGGTGTTGGGGACTGACAGGTATTGGGGACTGACAGGTATTGGGGACTGAACCCAGGGGCGCTCTACCACTGAGCTATACCCCCAGTCCTTTTATTATTTTATTTTGAGACAGGGTCTCACTAAGCTGCTTAGGCTGGCCTCCAACTTACGATCTTCCCGAGTTACTAGGATTACAGGTGTGCGCCCTGAGCTCCCGGCTGCACATTTGTTTTTGACACACACGGGTGGTGTTCTGCAGCTAGGCATGGTGTTAAGTGCTCTTCACTTGGACAGCTTCTTGCGTGGTTAAAACAGAGAAAGGACCCTGCAGTGCCCTGTGAGCTATGTGTCCTTGGTCACCTCACTCACTCCAGTCATAGGAATAGCCCGTGTTTACAGCACTTCCCCAGGTATCAGGCACCGAGCACTTTGTACATCAGTGTTCTCAGCTGTGGGTGGGTGCTGCAGTCATGCTGGTTTTAGAGAGAAGAGAGGCTGAGGCTTGCACCCGGCCTTTCTCATTCCATCCTCATGAAGCCCGGGCGAGGTGAGGCGCGTCCCTGCCTGTTTT
Source organism: Glis glis (assembly GCA_004027185.1). Lineage (NCBI taxonomy): Eukaryota > Metazoa > Chordata > Mammalia > Rodentia > Gliridae > Glis > Glis glis. Next base: position 21,678 of record PVJS01010224.1, on the reverse strand, counting down.
GTGTATCTGCTGCTGTTCCCTTGGTTCCTCCCCCGATGGGGGCAGGGATGCAGCAAGGTTCTGCTCCTCCGCCGGGTTCTCCCTCAGTGAGCAATGGCCCGTGTCCACGCAGTGCTGGCTGGCGCTGCCCCTTGGAGCCTCTGCCTGTTGACTCAGCATAAAGGAGCACTGGGTACAGGGAGTCCTGCCTTTGAGCCAAGGACACCAGGTTCTCCTTCTGACCTGCTCCGAGTGGGCTGGTTAAGGTGTTTTCCTAGAGTGTAGAGGCAAATGACAACACCTGCAAGGCGGGGTCCTCAGAGGTCGCCACCTGGCCATGGGCCACCTATGTCAGAAGCTCCTGACGAGCTTATTAAACACACAGGTTCCTGGGCCCCCCGACCCACTGGATTAGAGACAGCAGGCATGGAAGACCCGAGAATATGCATCAACCCCACTGAGAACCATCGCGTAAGGCAGATTGCAAGCTGCTAACTCAGTAAAAACAGGCAGACCTCTGCTTCCTGGAAAGATCTAGCAATGCTGAGCCCACTTTTCTTCACAGCACTAACTGCGGGAGCTGGGCAGGGGCTTCAGCTCTCCAGTTCCCTCCAGTCCCTGCCTGGGCTCTTCCCTTTGGCTTCTGGGACACTATGAATTTGTGACCACTGGTGGAAGGAGATGGCGATGCTAGTGTCTGTTGGTGACCAGAGCTTGACAGACAAGGACAGTTCTGCTGCACGCATCCTTCCAGTGTGCAGGTGGCATCTTTGTCCAGCTTCATTGAACTTGGGCAGAAGGCACAGGTTCACCTCTCCCCACACTGCTACTGGCTGTCCTTTGGCAGCTGCTGCCACGTGTACTTTTGGAATGATCTGTGCCCCTGGTTGAATACCCTCCCTGACCTAAGATCAGCATAGTTCACAGGCCACCTGCCCCAGATCTTCCAGGGAGAAGCTTACAAAATGCAGACACCAGGCCTCTACTCCAGACCTAGGGAGCCAGAATCTCTGGGGGAGAGGCTGGGCATGTGCCTCTTAAGCGTAGTGCATTTTGATGCATGTGACAGCAGCAAGGGCCCATGGTCTTCTGGAGGAAAGAGTAAATGTAGGTTAACTGATACCGCAGCTAAATCAACCTCCTGAAAGCAGAGGGCCAGGGCAGCCTCTACCACCATCTGAGCCTGCTCCCCGGGGCCCTCCCACAGCACACCTCCCAGGGCAGCAGCACCCAGGCCTCAGCCTTCTATCAGAGCCCATCTCCTGTCACTTTCAGAGCCAGTTCATTAGTCCTTTATTATTCCCCTTCTCCTGCTTATCATTATTAATAATCACTCCAGACAGGCCAGGGCGCTGACAGCTCCCCCTTGTCCATTCTTTCTGTCTGTCCTACTCCTGCCTGCTTATCTGGAGTTGACCTGATCTTTTCTCCGTTTAATTAAGCAGGGCTGGTCAGCCCGCTACTGTCCAGGTGGAGATGGGAGCGATCGCTCTCCTGATAGGCAGAGGAGTGATGGCTGTGCGGCCTTCCAGCTCCCCCGAGGGGCAGGAGGGCAGGGGGATGCGTCCCAGGAAGGCCCCTGGGGAGCTGGGTGGTTGATGACCAGTACCCCCCTGAAAAGCAATGCTGCTCCCCTCAGCAAGCCTCAGAATCACCTGGAGGGCCTATTATAACCCAGGTTTCTGGGCCTCACCCAGTGATTCTGACACAGTCTGTCTGGGTAAAGACTAAATCTAAACCCCTGCTGCTGGTATAAGGACAACACTTGGAGTAGCCCTCTATTGGCAGGCTGACCTCCGCTTAGTGGTGGACACCAACCAGGCCTACGTGTGCCTTGCTTGGAATGGATTGAAGCGGAAGAAACTCTGGCAGAGGAAAATGATTGCAATCCTCAGCTTGCTCTGTGTGTGTGTGTGTGGGGGGGGTGCTGGGGATTGAACCCAGGGGCATTCTACCTCTGAGCTATACCCCCAGCCCTATTTTATTTTTAGTTTGACACAAGTTCTCACTAAGTTGCTGAGGGCCTCGCTGAGTTGCTGAGACTAACCTCGGACCTGCAATCCTCCTATCTCAGCCTCCCAAGTACTGGGATTACAAACGTGCACCACCATCTGTGGCCAATCCTCACGTTTAAGGTGATAAGGGACTGGAAGGAAAGGGATGCATATGGATTCATCCTCTCGTGTAGAGATAATGGGGTTTCAGTGATGGTCAGGATGGTGAAAGAAAGAACAAAGATGCTTCCATAATTATAAGCACCTGGAAACATGGGGCGTGGCAGTGCACACCTATAGTCCCAGTGCTTGGGAGGCTGAGACAGGAGGATTGACAGTTCAAGGTCAGCCTCAGCAATTTAGTGAGACCCTCAGCAACTTAGCAAGACCCTCCCTGTTTCAAAATAAAAAGGGCTGGGGGTATAGCTCAGAGGTAGAATGCCACTGAGTTTAATTCCCAGTACTAAAAAAGAAAAGAGCTGGGCGTGGTGGTGCACACCTGTAATCTCAGTACATGGGAGGCTGAGACAGGAGGATCCCAGGTTCGTGGCTAGCAGGTTCGTGGCTAGCCTCAGCAACTTAGTGAGACCCTGTTTCAAAATTTTAAAAAATAGGGCTGGGGTGTAGATCAGAGGTAGAATGCCCTGGGTTAGACCCCCAATAACACACACACACACACACACACACACACACACACACAAATAAACAAAAAAGAAAGAAATGTGTATAAAGGGAACAACACATGGGGGCAGGGCAGGGGTACGCTGAGACTGCCACATGCTGCACATTTGGAAAAATGAAAATGGAAGGCCCCTTGTTCAAAAATGATTAAGAATTTCAAGACAGGGACAACGGAGCATGACATCAAGGGCGGGGCCCTGTGCACCTGTACAGGCCGTGTGCCATGCAGTGACCCTGGCTGAGAGCCGAGCAGAGTGGGCACCACCTCGGCCGCCTGTCACTCACTCTGCAGACCCGTAGGTGATTGGCATGCCCATTTCTAATGCCATAGGAGACAAAATGGAAGGTCACAGGGCCCAAGACTCATCATTCAGAAACTTCCAGGGGGAAGTGTTGCAAAGGAGAGAACACGACCGGTAAGATCATCCACGACGCTGCTGGCAGAGCCCAGGAAGGGGACCCTGGCAGCACTTCCATGAGGCCCCCACCTTGAGAAGAGACGCCGATGATGACGGTGGACATTTAGTTCTTTCTGGTGCCTTTTACTGAACATTTACTGTGTCCCAGGCCTTGCACAAAGCCCTTTAACACATTACTTCTTCCTTGGGACAACCCTATGGAGTGTGTATTATGGTCCCCCTTTTACGAATGAAGAAACTGATTTAGAGAGCAGCCCAGTAACTTGCCTGGTGAGTGAGAAAACCAGCTCATCAGGCCAGAGTGTGCATCTGGGGCTGGGAGACGCTGCCTCGGCAGGACCAGCAATTGTGGGGACTGACATGGGAGGGAGCCATGAATAGGAGGTGCATGCGTGTGCGCCTGGGTGTTGCAGGAAAACGCACAGATACCCAAGTGCCAGCCAGAGATGGAAGGATTTATAGCAATTAAAATGTTTTGCCTGGGAGCTGTTTGGAGCCTCTTTTTTTTTGAAGCAGGAGTTTCTGACTTCAAGGTGTTAACAGGGCCTTCTAAATGGTTTTGTTTTTTAATTGCAGCAAATGACTGTGGAGCCATTAGATTTTGCCTCTCTGTGGTTGTTTCTGAGCCCTTTCAGTCCTCCTCCTTCTATTTATTCTGTTTAATTCAGTCAGGTAGCTCCGGGGCAATGGCGATCAATACTTCCCTTTGATAGAAAAGAGTCAGGTTTGAAACCTAGAGATAAAACTGACACATTTTTGTATAAATTTAATTAAAAATGCACCTTTAGTGGCTTGTTGCAGGCACAAAGCCCAGTGTCTATCTCTCATCTGCCTCTCCATCCCCCTTGCTCTTTCTCTCTCTTCCTCTGCCTCTCTCTCTTTTCTTGTTCCTAACAGAGAGATCTCTAAATCTGCCTCAATGCAGTCTCATCTCATGCTCTGGGACTCGAAACTTCTGTGCTGCGGGATGCCAAGGGAAGAGTGTGAAATTCGAAACAAATCAGCTGGGCCTCCTTCTTCCAGAGTGGACTGGGAAGGGGAGGCGGAGGGGGAGAAGACCGGGAGGCGAGGCTGAGGGGTGAGTTTGTTTCCGTTTAAAACCTTTTTCTTAGCCGGCTGTGGTGGCACATGATTGTAATCCCAGTACTTGGGAGGCTGAGACAGGAGGATCACAGGTTCAAAGCCAGCCTCAGTAACTTAGTGAGGCCCTCAGCAACTTAGTGAGACCTTGTTTAAAAAAGAAAAAATCTGGGGGTGTAGCTCAGCGGTAGAATGTCCTTGGGTTCAATCTCCAGCACCAAAAATAAATAATAAACAAACAAATAAATAAATAATAGGACTGGGGGTGTAGCTTAGATGTAGAACACCCCAGGTTCAATTCCCAGTGCCACAAAAAAATAAATAAATGAATGAATGAATGAATTAAACCCCTTTCCTTCGAACTCCAAGGCCTGTGGGCTCGGGGCTTCTGGGTCTGGAGCCACAGCTCCACCCTGGACATCTTCTGCCCTGCTTGTCATGGCAGCTGCAGGGGCCGCTCCGGGGTGGGTGCAGAGGCCACGCACCCTCTCTCGAGTCACCCGGGGCCGCAGCACATTTGTCTTGTGTTTTACAGCCCACCCCTCACCTCCTTCCCTGCCGTCTCTCCCAGTCCTCTGCTCAGTCCCATTCGCCCTTCCTCATTTTTCACCTGAGCGGGTTTCCCACCCCAGCCTCCGCTGTGGCCTCACACTGCTCAACGCCAATAAAACACACTCAACACAGGTAGAACAAGGTGCCCGGGCTCGGCGTGACAAATGACTGGCCTGGCCCTGCCGAAGCGTGGCTGTAAACCGCCCCTCCCGCTGGCGGCCCGGGCCTGGGCCTGTTCTCTGTGGCTCCTGAGTGGGGCAAGGCGGCCGGCTGGGGGCCTCGCACTGAGCTCTGAGTTGGCCCTGAGGCCTTTCCCAGGATCGTGGGTGTCCAGGAGACAGCAGGGTGGCAGGCGGGAAGGGAGGGACGACTGAAATGTTTCCACCTGTGGCTTCAGCTGGAGCAGCTTGGGCATCCTAGTTTCTTAGGCAGTAACTCCGACAGCTAGCATTTACGCCCCTTACCCATGCCAGGCACCGTGCTAAGGTTTTACCTTAAATTTAGAGTCCTCACGAAATCCCTATAAGGTGGAGGTACCATGACTGTCCCTGTTTCACAGATGACTTTGATGGAGGCTCAACAAGGTCACCATCTTGCCCCAGGCTCTAAAGTCTGGGCTTTGCACCTTCTGTCCCATGTGGGTGGCACCAGGCTGGGCACGTAGGGAAGCAAGATGTGATCTCTATTTGCTAGATTTTGTGCTGGGGACCAGGGGCCACTGGAGCCAGCACACGGACACATTCACTCTGGTTCCTTCTGCACTTCATGACGCTCCTCCTGCTGGGTCCCCACAGCTGTGGACAAGGTGGAGGCTGTTGGTGGCTCCCCAGAGCCAGTGGTCGGAGGGTGGGAAGCCGGTGCTTGCTCGTGGTTCGTCTTAGCGGGGTGCACCACCTTGGAGAGCAGAGGGGAGCCTCTGGAGCTCGTGTCAGGGACTGTGGGACCCGGGGCTTGAGTCTGTAACTTCGCCCCCACAGCCATTGCCATGTGGTGATGTGGCGGTTCCAGCAGGTCTCGTCTTTTGCTTGGGGTGCCTTTAATGGCCACAAGTGCAAGTTCAGCCTGGAGAGGCAGCCATCCCGAGCTGGAGCCCCGGACTTCCTCTCTCTGCTGCCTTCCTCACTGGTAATTACAAACACCGGCTGCTTTGTGTCTAAAATGGCTGAGATAATTGAAACGGAATTTGGAATCAGGGCCCTGCAGGCAACACTTGTTGAAAGAAGAAATAAAGATCGCTTGGGTCACGTCTTTTGTAATTTGCGTTTAATAATCTTACCAGGAGGTGCGCACAAAGGGAGAGGCGGCAGGCGCACCAGCTCCCAGCCTGCCAGCCACCCTCCCCGGCCTGCCGGGGAGTGGGGGAGGGAACCCCAAGGAGGGGGTGCTGGAGGGGTGAGGGGGGAGCGAGGCAACAGGAGCTGAGGCGGGTGTGTGACTCCGACAGGCTGCAGTGGCACTGCCTCTGGACCCATAGCTTGCGACCCTGCTATCACTCTGCTGTGCCAGCCCCGGAGCGGGCAGAGAGGCCACCCATCCGCGTGGTAGGTGCCGCTTGCAGGCTGCAGGTTTGCGGGCTTTCACAGGTGTCCTCCGGCAGCTCTGTGACCTGGGGTTCCCTAGAGCTGCTGATGATTTGCATCCTTAAGGATTGTGCGCTCCCTCCCAACCCCAGGCACACGGTCCACTGCCAAAGCCACCCGGCCCCAAGACACTGCCCCTTCCTGACTGTAGGACCCCGTGGAATTAGGATTTCAAGGCTCCCTGGTGCTGGTACATCACGGTGGGGAGGGAGAGGCTGTGAGGAGCTCGCTTGGAGGTGGAGAGATGGTGTTATGGGCTCAACTCTCTCCCCCCATGACTCTTAAGTTGGAGCCCTAATGCCCAGCACTCCAATGTGACTGTATTTGGAGACAGGGCCTTTGAAGAGGTAATTATGTGAAGATGAGGTCATGGGGTGGTCTCTAATCCAATATGACTGATGTCCTTGCAAGAAGAAGAATTTTTTAAAATTTTTTGGTACTGGGGATTGAACCCAGGGGCATTCTACCTCTGAGCTACACCCCCAGTCCTATTTTTTTTTTTTTTTTTGCAGTACCGGGGATTGAACGCAGGGGCGTTCTACCTCCGCGCTACGCTCCCGGCCCTATTTTTATACTTTATTTTGAGACCGGGTCTCACGAAGTTGCGGAGGGCCTCACTAAGTAGAGAGAGAGAGAGAGACAGGGAGAGAGAGAGAGAGCGTGCGTGCACGAGCTGAGGCTGGCCGTGAACCCGGATCCTCCGGTCTCCGCCTCCCAAAGTACTGGGATTACAAGCGTGCACCACCACACCAGGCTCTCACTAAGTTTCTGAGAGCCTCACTAAGTTGCTATAGCTGGCTTCAAACCTGTGATCCTGGCCGGGTGCAGTGGCGCACGCTTGTAATCCCAGTACTTGGGAGGCAGAGACCAGAGGATCCAGGTTCGCAGCCAGCCTCAGCTACTTAGTGAGGCCCTCCGCAACTTCATGAGATCCGGTTAAAAAATAAAGGATAAAAAATAGGGCCGGGATCCCCGGTACCGAAAAAAAAAAAAAAAACCTGTGATCCTCCTGTCTCAGCCTCCCAAGTACTGGGATTACAGACGTATGCCACCATGCCCAGCCCCCCAGCTCTATTTTATTTTGTATTTTGAAACAGGGTCTCACTAAGTTGCTGAGGGTCTTGCTAAATTGCTGAGGCTGGCCTCAAACCTGTGATCCTCCTATTTCAACCTCCCAAGGCATGCACCACCATGCCTGGCTAAGAAGAGGAAATTTAAAGTCATGAGGAGACACCAGGGGTATATGTGCGAGAGGCAAGGCGTGTGAGGTAGCTATCTGCAGAGCGAGAGAGGCCTCAGGGAAACCAAAGCTGTCCACACCTTGATCTTGAACTTCTGGCCCACAGGGGTGAGAGGGTACATCAGCACGCATGGTGCTGGTGCGTTGCATGGAGACATCTGCCCGCTGCTTCTCACCTGCAGGTCCCTCCCCTCTCCTGCCCAGAGGAAAAGCCCCAAAGAGCAGAATTCCAGCTGTGTCCCCTTCCCAGTGGGACAGAATCTAGATGGCGGGCGGCTGGAGGAAGGGAACTGGCGTGCTGACCTTTACCCAGAGTTCTTTCTCAAGGTTCAGGGCTGCCAGCCACTGGGTCCCGGCCAGGGACACTCAAAGCTCAGTGATGACCCACTTCCATCTCTTCCCTCCACTCTTAAGCCTCTTCCCCCCACCCCTTTTTTGCGGTACTAGAGACTGAACCTCCGAGCTACACCCCCAGCCCTATTTATTATTCTTTATTTTGAAACAGGGTCTCACTAAGTTGCGGAAGGTCTCCCTAAGTAGCTGAGGCTGGCCGTGAACCCGGATCCTCCGGTCTCAGCCTCCCAAGTACTAGGATTGTAAGCGTGCACCACCACGCCCGGCTAAGCCTTTTCCCCTTTTGGCACTGATCAGTAAAAGTGTCTCGTGTTGGTGACACAAGGGACCTCCCAGTCCTTGCAGAAGCCAGAGTCCTGGCACAAACTAGCCATGTGGCATCTGGGAACCACCAGTAATATTTCTGGACAAAGAGCTATAGAAGAAGGGGTGTGGATGAGGAGCTTCCCAAGGTGAATTCTGTCCTGCCGGCAGGCCCTGTGGGCTCAGGGTCCCAGGGCGGCTGGCGGGGCACACTGACCCTGGCTCTCCACTGTGGTTGGCTCCTGGAACATCCAAGGAGCAGGCGCTGGGGGCAGAGGAGAGAGTGCAGCAGCAACAGACGGGAAGGGGAAATAGCATCCTGGGTTTTTCCGTTTAGAGGAGCTTTGGGAAGGAGTGGAGGCAGGGGAACCGTGGACTTGCTAAGATTCCTAAGAACCGCCCCTGCTGCCAAGAACTGATGGATATGCTCTCAAACCTTCTCATTTTAGTCCCTCCGTGCTGGGAAGGGGAGGTAGATGGTATCTCCCCTGTAAAGAGGAGGTAATGGGGTTCAGAGAGGTTAAGTACTTGCTCATGATTGCACAGCTAAAAAGTGACAGAGCTGTAATTCAAACCCCAGACTTCTAGATTCCTAGTCTGGCCACTTCTTTCTAGAACAGGGGTCAGCAAACTGCAGCCCAAGGGCCAAATCGGGCCTACTGCTCAGTTTCATGTGGCTGTGAGCCAAGAGAGGTTTTTACTTTTATTTTTTGCAGTACTAGGAATTGAACCCAGGGGCATTCTACCTCCAGGCTACACCCCCAGCCCTATTTTTTAATTCTTTATTTTGCAACAGGGTCTCACTAAGTTGCGGAGGGCCTCACTAAGTAGCTGAGGCTGGCTGTAAACCTGGATCCTCCCGTCTCAGCCTCCCAAGTACTGGGATTACAAGTGTGCGCCATCATGCCTGGCTAGGGTTTTACATTTTTTAATGGCTAGGGAGAAAAAATCAAAAGAAAAACATTTCATGACGATGAACATTATTCCTCCATCTGCTTTCTTGCTGCAGCTGCAGAGTCGAGTTGCTGTGGCAGAGACCGGGCCTCAACCCCCACAGGCTGCACTTTCTGGGCCTTTACAGAAAGCATTTGCCAACCTCTGCGCTAGAGTCGTGAAACTTGGGTGATGGAAGAGATCGTAGGCACCATCGAGTCTTGAAAATCTTAATTCCCTCTCATTCTCTTGTCACCTAATCCGAGGAAGCAGAGTGAGACCCACTGTGTGCCAAGGCTCCCTGCCCCTGCCAGCCTCCTCCCCTGCACTCACTCAGCCTGCACGGGGCTGGGAAGCAGGGCTCTGCACCTCTCGCCTCTGCTCTGCTGTTGTTTGTCTCGGGGCTCTTACAGGGTTCCTCTGGCACCAAGTTAGCCATGTCCTCAGGCTTGGGAGCCTGGATCCTGTGGAAGGCACCAAATACCAGGGTGCAGAGCTGACCACCACCTAGCTGATGCAGGGGGACACATGTGGAAACTTTGGGGGTGCTTCATGTGTGTTGTGGTTAAAGCAGGTTCAAGTCCTGATTCTGAGTAACTGGTGACTTGGGTGAGTCCCTTCAACATTCTGTGCCTCAGTTTCCTCACTCAGTGAATGGGGAACATAAAAGTGTCAACCCCATGGGGCCGAGAGAGCATTAAATCAATCAATGCATATAAAGTACTTGGAATGGTGCCTGGCACCATGTGGGTTGTGTGGGTGATTATGGGTGATTACTATTTGTGTGTGTGTGTGTGTGTGTGTGTGTGTGTGTGTGTATGTATTGGTGCCGGGGATGGAGCCCAGGGCATTGCACACACTAGCCAAGCACTCTACCACTGAGCTACACTCCCAGCCCATGATTGCTGTTATTAAAAGTCTATAATCCCAGTAGTTGGAAGGCTGAGACAGGAGGATCACAGGTTTGAAGCCAGCCTTAGCAACTTAGCGAGACCCTGCTTCCAAAAAATAGGGCTGGGGGTATAGCTCGAAAGTAGAATGTCGCTGGTTCAATCCCCAGGGGTTGGGGGGACCAAAGGGTCAAGGCCACAGGCTGAGTGCACTCTGGGATTTGGGGTGCTAAGAAAAGTAAGAGCAAAACGGCGGTGAGAATGAGTGAACTGTGCCCCCATTTGAATCCCATAAGTACAGCATGGAGCCAAAAGAGCAAGTGGCGAAAGCCGCAGAGCTCCATGGCGGCCGTGTCTGCAGACCCTAAGACCTGCAGAACACACCGCATACTGCTTAGGATACGTTCATTCCTTGATAGTAAGAGTCTCAAGAAACGCACATGGCTGGGCATGGAGTTCAGAGCAGCGGGCCCTGGAGGGGGAGGGAGGCGGGGGAGGGGGAGCCATGAGGGCCTCACCTGAATTTTGGCCAGAAAAGGTATGATTTCTTTGGCTGGAGGGTAAATGCATGAGAGGTCTTTTTTATTTTTTAAATTTCTTTGTTGTGGTACTAGGGATTGAACCCAGGGACATCTACCTCTCAGCTATACCCCCAACCCTTTTTATTCTTTTGAAACAGGGTCTTACTACGTTACTCAGAGTGGTCTCTAACCTGTGATCCTCCTGTCTCAGCTTCCCAAGTACTGGGATTATAGGTGCGCACTACTACGCCTGGCATGAGAGCTATTTATTTATTTATTTATTTATTTATTTATTTATTTTGCGGTACCGGGGATTGAACGCAGGGGCGTTCTACCTCCGCGCTACACCCCCAGCCCTATTTTTTTATGCTTTATTTTGAAACTGGGTCTCATGAAGTTGCGGAGGGCCTCACTAGGTAGAGAGAGAGAGAGAGAGAGAGCTGAGGCTGGCCGCGAACCTGGATCCTTCAGTCTTTGCCTCCCAAAGTACTGGGATTACAAGCGTGCACCACCACGCCCGGCGAGAGCTCTTTATATGTATTATTCTTTAAACCTTTTTGTGGGTCTTAAGCATTTTGTAGTATCTATCTATATCAATATATATTTATGTGGGCAAGATTAATTTTGCAAAACAAATAGAATTTGGGGGGGTCTTGAAAATTCACCCCACCAAGAAGCCCCACAGATAGACCAGTAGAGATGATGCATCCGATGAGCAGTGTGCCTTTGTGGTGTGCAGGAACACACCTGACACACTGGCCCCTTCATGTGTGCCCACCCTGTCCCCTCCCCGCACACTCCCCGCTCCTCCCCTGCCCTCCTCCCTGGGCCCGGCAGCCCTTGCCCATCTGCTGGCTGTGTTGTTCCTTGCGTGGTAAAGCGTCCACTCTGGGCCCTGGAGCGGCGGCAGAGGCTCTGGTTCCCCATCCCTGGCCAGGCAGAGGGGCTTTGGAACATGTGTTTCTGGGAGGCAGACACCAGCTGGTTGGGGAGGCATTTGCATATCAACTGAGCCCCCCAGAGCCAGCCCGGGGTTGTGAGGGGGAGGCTGTGGCAGGACGGAGGGAGGGGGAAGGCTCTGGTCAGCTAGGGGTCAGGTGGAACAGATTTCAGATTGGAGAGACAGATGGTTAAAGCAGAAAAAGAGGGAGGAGGGCACATCCTGAGTCCTACACAGAGGAAGTCATTCGAAAGCCCGAACACACCTTCCGTCTTCACAGGGCTTGGTGGTTTTCAAAGCATTCTCAGTTCTTTCATTTGATTTCTCATGTCGTAGCAGGAAGTACATTATTGCGATCTCCATTTTACAGATGAGGAAACTGAGGCTTGGAAAATTAGGCTCCTGTTCAAGCCAGGGTGTGGCTGGTGCGTGGGGGAGTCTTTGGACTCCTCGTCTAGTGCTCTTTTCACTACAGCACAATCTCCACTTGCTCACTTCACATTCTTCTCTCGATGCACCCCAGTTGGGCATTGACCCCTTTACTCCATTGGAGCTGGACATTATGGAGGAGATGCCAGCATCAGGAGTCAACCGGGATCTCTAAGGTTCTTTCCTACTGTGAAGTTCTGCCTCGCAGGTCCCTGGGACTCTAGAACACTGAAGAGTGAGGACTGTGTAGCCGGGCTTACACAACTAGAAGGTAAAACAGTCGAGCAGGGCGTGGTGGCGCAAGCGGCTTGTAATCCCAGTACTTGGGAGGCTGAGACAGGAGGATCCGGGTTCACAGCCAGACTCAGCTACTTAGTGAGGCCCTCGCAACTTAGTGAGACCCTGTTGCAAAATCAAGAATAAAAAATAGGGCTGGGGGTGTGGATTGGAGGTAGAATGCCCCTGGGTTCAGTCCCCAGTACCGCAAAAAGAAAAAAATAGTTGAAATATTACCAGATAAGGGTCTGAAGAGGTTCCCCTTAAAGGGAAGGGGACCTCAACTCAGCCCTGGCAGGTTCTTGACTTTTGACACAGAAAGGAATTTCAGGGCACAACAAAAGAGGCACAAACAAGCTGGGCATGGTGGCACATTCTTGTAATCTCAGTACTTGGGAGGCTGAGACGGGAGGATAGTGGGTTTGCGGCCAGCCTCAGCAACTTAGCGAGACCCTGTTTCAAAATAAAGAGTAAAGCTGGTCGTGGTGGTGCACGCTTGTAATCCCAGTACTTTGGGAGGCGGAGACCGGAGGATCCGGGTTCGCGGCCAGCCTCAGCTCTCTGTCTCTCTCTCTCTCTCCCTGTCTCTCTTTCTCTCTCTACCTAGTGAGACCCTCCACAACTTTGTGAGACTCGGTTACAAAATAAAGTATAAAAAAATAGGGCCGGGGGTGTAGCGCGGAGGTAGAACGCCCCTGGGTTCAATTCCCGGTACCGCAAAAAAAAAAAATAAATAAATAAATAAATAAAGAGTAAAGCCAGGTGTGGTGGCACACGCCTGTAATCCCAGTACTTGGGAGGCTGGGACAGAAGGATCACAGGTTTGAAGCCAGCATCAATAACTTAGCAAGGCTCTCAGCAACTTAGCAAGACCCTGTTTTCAGATAAAAAATAAAAAGGGCTGGGGGAGTAGATCAGAGATAGAATGTCCCTGGGTTCAATCCCCAACACCACAAAAAAGAGAAAAAAGTGGATATAAATAATACACATTTATAAATAATTCTGCTGCAGGGAAGATCAATGATGAGCTAATACAAGTGACTAGACTAAGACTATGAAGTTTTGGTGGGATGGAGGGTGAGCCCAGCCTCCCTGTGTGTTTCCTGTTTTCCATCATCCCTGCTGCAGCCAGCAGGCAGGTTTTACTAGGCAAGGGGTGTCCTTGGACCTCAGAGCTTGTGGCGGGCATTGCAACCATTCACCATACCCCACTCCTCCTCTCTTGGTGTGTTAGCTTTCTGCTATTGTAGCAAATGCCTGAGCTAATCAATTTATAGAAGAAAAAAAGTTTGAGCCAGGCATGGTGGTGCACACCTGTAATCCCAGTACTTGGGAGGATGAGACAGGAGGATCATAGGTTTGAAGTCAGACTCAGAAATTTAGCAAGACCCTGTTTCCAAATAAAAAATAAAATCAAGTTAGGGGTGTAACTCAGAGGTAAAATGCCCCTGGGTTCAATCCTCAGGTCCGCAAAAAAAAAAAAAAAAGAAAGAAAGAAAAGAAAAAGAAGAAAGTTTGTTTGGGCTTGTGATCTCAGAGGTTCCAGTCCATAGTTGTTTGGCTCTGTGGCTTTCAGGCCTGTGGTGAGGCATGTAGTGGAGCAAAACCACTCACCTCACAGACAAAGAGCTAAAGAGGAAGGAACCAGGCACATCCCCCAGTGATCTGAACCAGGCACATCCACCAGGCCCCACCTCTTAAAGGTTCCACTGCCTCACAATGGCGCCATGCTGGGGACCCAGCCTTTACCACATGGACCTTTGGGAGCACTGAAGATTCAGACTAGTACCTAGCATGCAGAAGATAATATTTCTCCACCCCCTCAAAGTTAGGCAAGGTCCTGCGATTAGTTCTGGTCAATGGGTTGTGGGTAGAAGTGGAGTCTGATTTGCTATGTGAGGCCCCCCACCCCCAGTTCTGCTCCTCATTGGCACGGGGACTGCAGAACTACAGTTGAAATGGAGTTCTGTCAGACTGCATCTCTGAGTAACCTCAGTGAACAGAGCCTCCCTGTCAACTTGTGTTGGGCATGTAGCTTGAGCAAGAAATGAATCATCATTGTTTTAAGCCTTGAGATGTGGGGGCTGTTTGTTGTAACAGCACAACCTAACCTAATCAAACTGATACAGAGATTCTGTCAGCAATGTTTCTCAACTTTGGGGTTCAGGGACCTACTGCCTCAGAATTCCATGGAACAGACTTGTTTAATAAAATGCAGATCCTTGAGCCAGGGATGGTGGTGCATGCTTGTAATCCCAGTACTTGGGAGGCTGAGACAGGAGGATCGCAGGTTTGTGGCCAGCCTCAGCTACTTAGTGAGGCCCTCCGCAACTTAGTGAGACCCTGTTTCAAAATAAAGAATAAAATAGGGCCGGGGGTGTATCTCAGAGGTAGAATGTCCCTGGGTTCAATCCCCAGTACCACACACACACACACACACACACACACACACAAATGCAGATCCTCGGGCCCCACCCCTGAAGCACTGGATCGGAATGGCCAGGAGTGGGGCCTGGGTATCTGCATCTTCAGAGGCATCTAGCACAGACCCCAGGCCTTGGGGGAGTGGGGGAGGCCTCTGATCCTCTGCTTCCTCTGGAATACAGCAGCAGGCCTGCTCCGTGGTCTACCTGGGCTCTTCAGGTGCTGCTGGGCTTAGCTCCTGACAGGTCCCTGTCCTCAGTGTCTGGCCACAGCATTCCACCCTCCCCTCCTGCCTCTGCTTCCCTCCTACCTTGAGATGCAGCAGATCCCCTGGGCCTGGGGCTGGGGGGAGGGCCCACAGAGTGGTTTTGGAGCGAGCGCTGTAGAAACCCTGCATGATGGATTGAAGGAGACGAGACCATTCCCGGCTGATGGCTGACGGGCAGCAGCAGTGACAGGCGCCGATGTTTGTGCTCTGAACCTGCAATCTCAGTTAATGGGAAAGATTGAGGGGTGCAGAATGAGATGCGTCGTGCGTCTCAGCCCCATGGGCAGAGATGCTGCTGGCGGAGAACGGCACAGCTTCATGGCTACCTGAGGGAGGGGCTGGGGACGCACTGGTGGGGGAGAGGGCCTCTGGCCGAGGGAGTGGGGCTCAGGGCTGCCTTGGTGGCCTGCGCCTGTGTTAGAGGACCAGGCTGAGGAGCCACAGGAGTGGACAACAGGACGGGCTCCTCGTGGACACCGTGGGCAGCTGCCGGGCACACTGCTGGGATACCCCAGTGAGCCGGGGGGTGGCAGGAGGTGTCCTCCAACCCTTATTCTTGTTCTCCCTCAAGGGGGCTTCAGGTGCCCTTCCGGGGGGGGGGCAGCCTGAAGAAAAACACAGTAAAACAGAACCAAGAGCTCAGAATCAGAGAATTGGCTCCTGGCCCTCCATCTCTTTGTTTTTTGTTTTGGAGCCATACTGCCTTGGAGTTGAATTCCAGCGCCTGGGCGACCCTCCACGTCCAGCTCAGCTCTCTGGGTCCTGGTTTCCTCATCTGTAAATATAAAGGAGAAATAAAACAAAACAAAGTAAAAACACTACCATGAAGACAAGCAGTGTTTCCCAAGCCTTACCTTAAATCTCCCAAGGCCGGTCAAAAATGTAGATTCTGACCGGGGCCTGCGATCCTGCATTTCTAACAATCTCCCAGTTATGGCCATGCTGCTGGCCCAGGGATCAAAGTTTTAGGAACAAAGATGTGGAATATCATAGCAGGTGCCTGGTTCAGAACGGGTACTCAAAGTATTGTGCTCGGTTATCATCATCATCATCATCCTGTGTGTGTGTGTGTGTGTATGTGTGTGTGTGTGTGTGACTGGGAATTGAATTCAGGGCATTCTATCTCCCAGCTATACCCCAGCCCTTCTTATTTTTTATTTGGAAACAGGATCTTGCTATGTTGTTGAGGCTGTCCTTGAACCTGCCATCCTCCTGTCTCAGCCTCCCAAGTACTGCTCATCCCACCCCCCATCATCATCATCCTTAATGCAACATAGTTGCAGCTACATCTTTCCTGACCTCAGCCCACATCCTCCTTTGAAACTGTCCCATTCAAAGTTTCTCTTGAAGTCACCTGGACACAAATATCGGAGAGTTCCAAGTGGGGTTTATCCTGAGCCTCACTCCCAGGGGTATCCCTGGGCCCTGGGCCCATAATGGTGGCCCAGGGACCAACCTGTCATTAGGCATCTTAGAGGCAGTCATTGCTCTGGGGGACTCTGGATGGAGCTGGAGACCACTGCCTCACGTGGAGGCCCTCCTCATGGAGAGTTTTGGAGGGTCTCTTGCTCACTGTGAGCGAGGAAGTCCATGATGGATAGAAACCTGCCCTGGGCTCTGTGGAAGGCAGGGCAGGACCTTTGACCTTTGCATGAAGGGGCTTCAATGCCGCCATGGGTAGGTTAGGTTGCTGGAGGCCTAAATCCAGGCCAGAGGGAAGGAATGCTGGGAACCGCCATGTCCCTTTGTCTCATCTTCTCTAGGGTCCTCACAAAACACCTTTCCCTAGCTTTTCAACAGGAAACATAACTTAAAAAGCAAGGTCTTACCGGGTCTGGTGGTGCACACCTGTAGTCCCAGTTCTTGGAAGTCTGAGACAGGAGGATTGCGGGTTTGAGGCCAGCCTCAGCAACTCAGAGAGACCCTCGGCAAGTTAGCAAGACCCTGTTTCAAGACAAAAAACAAAACGGGCTGGGGATGTAGCTCGGAGGAGGTAGAATGCCCCGGGATTCAATCCCCAGCACCAAACAACAATAAAAACAAACAAGGTCTCTGATGATGGGTCTTGGGTCAACTGCATGAGGGCAGCGTGTTTGTGTCTAACACTGTGACTGAGCAGCCAGGGAAAGGGCCTGTTGGATGTGCATGAGTAAGTGCGAGTGTGCACGTGTCCATGTTTGTTGGTACATGTCTACATGTGCACATGCTTGTGTGTGGCAGCTACACGAGTGGGCAAGTTTGTATAGGTATCTATGCACGTATGCGTGACTTCAGGACTGCCCTCAACTTTATCACATTCCTCCACTAGATTTTTCCTTAACTCACAAATTCATCCAGTCCTTCAACAGACTAAGGAACTAATCATAAAGTGATGAATTATAATTTTGTTAAATGCCACAGGGCCATCAGAGCATATAATGGGGGGCACCTCATTGTCATCATTTTATGGGGTCTCAAGCCCATGAGATCTCTGGGGACCTGTGTCTCCCAGCTCTCAAGGACATCATCCTGTTTCTATACCTCCCAGGTACCTGTCTGTGCTTTTTGAGCTCTGGGGCCCTGTCCTCCACACACCTGTCTCTACTAATGCCCACAGCCCTATGTCTTCTACACACCTGTGGCATCGGGCTACCCCTGTGGGCGTGACAGTATGAGGGGCTGTGGTACTCTTGCTGCTATTTTGTCACACCAGTCATACCTGAGTCCCATCCAAGGGCTTCTGAGTCAACTCCAGGTGTGTCTGTGTGTCTGTGTGTCTGTCTCCCTGGACAGGTGTGTATATACTCCTGGGAAACGGATAGTACTCTTGGGTTTAAGGTCTGGGGGATCCTGCGTCCTGAGGGAGGTATGAGCATCTTCAGGTGTGTGTGTGTCTCTGAGCTCGGCCTGGGCCTGGACAGGTCCCAGCCTGCCCCAGAAGCCCCCGCTGCATTGTCCTGCCAGTAATTACAGCAGATAAACTGCTCCAGTTGAGGGCTGCTGTCCCGGCTGGCTGCCAGCCGCGCGGCCCCAGGCTGCGCCGTGGGAGTCCATTCATTTTAATAAGAGGTACACCCTGTGTTATTAAGAAGAGTGTTTATTACTGTCGCCACGCACTGACAGCAGCTTCCATCATCGTTAACCGGCAGATGGGGGGAGTGCAGGGGAGCTGCGCACCGCAGCTTTCCAGAGGCACAGGCCCAGCTGCTGCGGCTGGAGAGGGAGGGTCTCTCTCTCTCCCTCTCTTACCCCAGGACCACATGGCAACCCCCTTCCAAGAGAGAATGGAGCTTCCACAGAGCCCACCCTGCTTGAGTGGGGGTGGGGCTGGCAGAGGGGTTCTGGAGGGGACTTAGCCCAGTATCCACATGCTGCCCCAGAGAGGGAAAGGGGCCCCTGGGGTAAGCTTGCTTTCCCGGGACTGGGCAGGACAACTTTGTAGCCACCCTGCTCTACTCCTCCTGGTTTCACCAAAGGCAGCCAAACTCTGATTCTTCTTCTTTTTTTTTGGGGGGGGGGTACTGGGGATTGAACCCAGGGGCATTCTACCTCCAAGCTACACCCCAGCCCTATTTTTTTATTCTTTATTTTGAAACAGGATCTCACTAAGTTGTGGAGGGTCTCACTAAATTGTGGAGGGCCTCACTAAGTAGGTGAGGCTGGCCGCGAACCCAGATCCTCCTGTCTCAGCCTCCCAAGTACTGAGATTACAAGCATGCGCCACCACGCCTGGCTTGCCAAACTCTGATTCTGACAGGAATCTTCTGCTCCAAGGTTTGTCAGACTCCTCCTGGGAATCCTTCGTTTCAGCTCTAAAGTAGTTTCCACACTGGCCCCATCCTGCCTCGATCACTCACCTCCCATCACCAGGGAGCGAACCCACAGCCCTGGCTGTCTGCATCCCAGCCAGGACAGCTCCGCGGGGAAGGGCCTCTTGGGTCTCACTCACTGCCTGGTCCCTGGCACTGAGCACAGGGCCCGTGACGCAGAAGGCCTTCCACCCTGTGCATTCAATTACTGAACAAGTGACGCCTCTTCACCCCCCCCCCCCCGTCCGTGGTATCAGGACATGCAGTGTGCACAGTGCTGTGCACGGTAACGAGAAGTGCTGGAGAAGAAGAAAGAGCAGAGGTTCCCAAGCCTCCGTGGCTCTTGGGGTCTGGGTGATTTTTTCATGATTCTCCAAGTCTAAAGAAACACCTAAGTGTTGTTTTTAAAGTAGCTAGTCCTAAACAACCTAAGTAAGCATATCTGAACAACTAATCAGCCATTTGAAGAAACAGTACACAGAGCTGGGCACTGTGGTGCATGCCTGTAATCCCAATACTTGGGAGGCTGAGACAGGAGGATCGCAGGTTTGAGGACAGCCTCAGCAACTTAGCGAGGCCCTCGGCAACTTAGTGAGACCCTGTTTCAAAATAAAAATAAAAAGGGCTGGGGGTGTAGTTCGGTGGTAGAATGCCTCTGGGTTCAGTCCCTAATACCACAAAAACGGTGTGCATCTATATTTTAAAGTAGAGAGAGAGAGAGAGAGAGAGAGAGAGAGAGAGAGTGTGTGTGTGTGTGTGTGTGTGTGTGTGTTACTGGGGATTGAACCCAGTGGCTTTTAACCTCCGAGTTGTACCTCCAGCCCTATTTTGTTTTTATTTTGAAACAGGGTCTCGCTAGGTTGATAAGAGTGTTACTACTTGCTGAGGCTGTCCTCGAACCTGCAATCCTGCTATCTTAGCTTCCCAGGTACTGGTATTACAAGCATGCCACCATGCCCAGCTATTTTAAATGTATTCCTCACTCCAATTTCATATCGATGGGATGTGATGAACCTGTTGGGCTGCACAGCTTCCCAAACCTTAGATCACGTTGTGTATTGCGTTAAGTCAGATTTCTGTCACTGTGACAAAATAACTGAGATAATCAACTTAAAAGGAGGAAAGGTCTATTTCGGCTCACAGTTTTGCAGGTTTCAGTCCATGGTTGTGTGGCCCAGTGGCTTTGGACCTGTGGCAGCACAGAACATCATGGCAGGAGCCCATGGTAGAGGAAGCCTGCTCACCTCATGGCAGCTGAAAAGCCAAGAGAGAGTGAGAAATGGGCTTGAGTCCAATATCCCCTCCAACGGCACACCCCCAATGACCTAACTTCCTCCTACTAAGCCCTACCTCTTAAAGGTTCTAGCACCTCTCAGTAGCACCAGGCTGGGGACCAAGACTTTAGCACATGGGCCTTTAGGGTACATTCTGGATCTAAGCTATAGAAGACACTACCATCCAATTCCACAGTGATTGTTATCACAGCAACCACTGAAACCTGGTTTCTTGAAGATACGGTATCACTTAAAAGAATGTAGCAAGATCTCTCTTTTCTCTCTCTCTCTCTCTCTCTCTCTCTCTCTCTCTCGTGTGTGTGTGTGTGTGTGTGTGTGTGTGTGTGTGTGTGGTACTGGGGATTGAATCCAGGAGTGTTCTACCTCTGAGTTACACCCCAACCCTTTTTAATTTTGAAGCAGGGCTCTCGCTAAGTAGAACCTGAGATCCTCCTGTCTCAGCCTCTCAAGTGCTGGGATTACAGGCATGCACCACCATGCCCTGCTGCAAGATCTCTTATTAAAGCTGTGAGCCACCCTGAGCTGAGTTCCCATGGTAACCAATGGATGTTGAGAGTTGCTGTGTTTGCCTGAAAATTCAAAAAATCCTACAGTACCTCTGTGTGTACTGTGGTGCCCAGGGCACCTTGGTACACAGTTTGGAAACCTTGGTGGTGAAAGACCTGGGTTCAAGTCCCTGTTTTTATATTCTTGTTTACATATTTATTTTTTAATGCTTTCATAGTACCAACTCTGTGCCAGGCTGTGTTCTGAGAACTTTATAAGCATTAATTCATTTGATCATGACAACAACCATATGAGACAAGTTCTATTCTGTGATGATGAATTTTATGTGTCATTTGGCCAGGCTGTTGTGCTCAGTGGTTTGGTCAAGCCTTGGTCTAGATGTTGCAGTGAGGGTCTTTTTAGATGTGATTAACATTTATATCACTAGTCTGAATAAAGCCGATTGCCATCTGTAATGTGAGTGGGTCTCATCTACCCGCTGAAGGTCTTAAGACTGAAGTTTTCCAAAGAAAAAGAAATTCTTTAGCTGGGCATGGCGGCACACGCCTGTAATCCCAGTACTTGGGAGACTGAGACAGAGGATCACAGGTTCTAGGACAGCCTCAGCAACTTAGACTTTCAGCAATCTAGCAAGACCCTGTTTCAAAATAAAAGCCTGGTGTGGTGGCGGATACTTGTAATCCCAGTACTGGGGAGGCTGAGACAGAAGGATTATAGGTTACAGGACAGTCTCAGTAAAGGAGTGAGACTCTCAGCAACCTAGCAAGACCCTGTCTCACAACAAAAAATAAAAAAGGGTTGGGGGTGTAGCTTGGAGGTAGGATGTCCCTGAGTTCAATCCTCAGTAAAACAAAAATATTTAAAAAATATAAAAAATAAGCTGGGTGTGATGGTGCACGCTTGTAATCTCAGTACTTGGGAGACTGAGACCGGAGGATCTAGGTTCACGGCCAGCCTCAGCTACTTAGTGAGGCCCTCTGCAACTTAGTGAGACCCTGTATCAAAATAAAGGGCTGGAGCTGGGCGTGGTGGCGCACGCTTGTAATCCCAGTACTTTGGGAGGTGGAGACCGGAGGATCCGGGTTCGCGGCCAGCCTCAGCTCTGTCTCTCTCTCTCCCTCTCTCTTTCTCTACTTAGGTGAGGCCCTCCGCAACTTCGTGAGACCCGGTTTCAAAATAAAGTATAAAAAATAGGGCCGGGGGTGTAGCGCGGAGGTAGAACGCC
>PVJS01010223.1:0-48547 GCA_004027185.1 Glis glis | reverse complement strand
GAAAGAGAGAGAGAGAGAGAGAGAGAGAGAGAGAGAGAGAGAAAGAGAAAGAGAGAGAGGAAGACAGAGAGAGAGCTGAGGCTGGTCGTGAACCCGGATCCTCCGGTCTCCGCCTCCCAAAGTACTGGGATTACAAGCGTGCGCCACCACGCCTGGCTAAGGATGATCATTTCTGTGGGAGGCTACTGGAGTGACTGGGCGGTGTCCTCACAGAAAGCCTGCGAGAACCATGGAGTGGAGACGACCGTTGAGACAAACAGGGCAGAAAGAGGAGAGGGTCATGGGAAATGACCACATGGGGTGGGGAAGGTGAGAAGACACAGTCCAGAAACAGGGGCGATAAAAATTACAGGATCACTTCTCCAATTCATTGCACTTGACCCCAAACTTCCTGTTACACATAATCATCTAAAAAAAAGTCAGCATTGCTTCTCTAAAATAGTCTTCCTCCAGTTAAAACCAAGAAGAAACTGCAGAAGGTACATCCTGCTGACTCATTCATTCTTGCACCCTAGCCACTCCATTCCTGGCAATGACCACCATCAAAATAAGCACCAGTGTTGTCATGTGATTTCTTACTGTAGCATTAAAAGCAAAAAGTTCTGGGACAACCACAGAGCTGTGTCCCAACCGGCTAAATTAGAACAAAATGCTGCAAATGTCCTAGTGGTTCTCAGTTCCCAGGATGACAAACACAGATGCAAGCAGGGTCCCTCAAATGCCCTTCCACGTATTCAAGAAAGTGGTTGGTACATGGAAAATGTGGGACCTCTTGGCTTCAGAAGGCCATATGGGGTTGGTGAACTTTGTTGGAGAAGGACTAGGTAGATGAATGTTGTAGGATTTGAGGGCCATACGATGTCTGTGGCAACTACTCCATTCTGCAACAGCTGCAAGAAAGCAGCTATAGACAAATTTTTTTTTATGAAAAGAGGAAGTTGGCAGGATTTGACCCCAGGTCATAGGTGCAGACCCTGAGTACAGAGAAAAAAAGCACAGAGAAGAATCAGAGTAGATTCTGGCTCCAGCTCTCTATTAGCCTCAGCCATATTTCCTCAGACCTCAAATTGAGATTATTACTTATTAGAACATTAAGGAGAAAAGGAATGTGAAGGTGCTTTGTAAAAGTGTAGATCCTGTGCATATAAAAGGAACTGTTGGATTGTTTGCTATAGTCCCAGGAAACACTTATAGGGTCAAGTGGTATGTTCTAGAAAAGGGAGACCCTGTTGCTGCCATTTGA
Source organism: Glis glis (assembly GCA_004027185.1). Taxonomy (NCBI): domain Eukaryota; kingdom Metazoa; phylum Chordata; class Mammalia; order Rodentia; family Gliridae; genus Glis; species Glis glis. The sequence continues at coordinate 47,304 of PVJS01010223.1, read as the reverse complement.
GATGCAATATGCAATGGTCCTAGGAAAATCCAGGTCTTGGTGGTCATGGCCTATTTTCCTCATTGCTGCCCAAGGCTGAAAGAAGAAAGAACCAAATCACCCAGGACTGCTCTTTCTTAATCCCATAGAGCGAATCCCTTTACTAAGTTTAAGAAACACTCTCAAAACATGGAATGGTTTTAAAGGCATTGAGGATTGCTGCAAGTCCCTGTCTTTGGACAAAAGGGGCTGTGACAGTCAGGTGTGGTGGCGCACGCTTGTAATTCCAGTACTTGGGAGGCTGAGACAGGAGGATTGCAGGTTCAAAGTCAGCCTCAGCAACTTAGGCTCTCAGTAACTTTACAAGACTGTTTCCAAATAAAAAATAAAATAGGGCTGGGGGTATAGCTCAGAGGTAGAATGCCCCTGAGTTCAATCCCCAGTACCACAAAAAGGGGGGGACTGGCACCTACTTTGGGGGGTTTATTTGTTTGTTTTGTTTTCTGTGATAAAGACAAGGATACTGGATAACTTTAAATTGCAGAACTACTTCCTATACAGGGATACAACAAATGGTTTGGGGCAAGCCTCAAAGATATCTTCAGTCAGTTATAGTTTATCACTTGTCACTGTGATGGTGTGCTGGGGACACGGCTTGCCTCCATGAGACAGTCTAACAGCAGACTAATCTCTTACTTAGCAACCACTAAACCTGCAAGTCACTGTTTATCCTAAGAACTACCCAGACAGGTGAGTGAAAGATAGGGGGGGAAAAGGCCTGTAATGAGAGTTGTCTTGCTCAAATTGGATTGTTAGCTCAAAATTAGCCATGGAACAACTGTCCAAAATCTACTGTTCTTAAGCTATGAATAATGTTTTAAACACTGTCATCATCTAGCCAGGAGTCGTGGCACATGCCTGTAATCCCAGTACTTGGAAGGCCGAGAAGAGGATCGCAGATTCAAGAACAGCCTCAGCAACTTAGGAAGGCCCTCAGTAACTCAGTGAGACACTGTTTCAAAATAAAAAACAAAATAGGGCTGGAGATGTTGCTAAGAGATAAAACACCCCTGGGTTCCATCCCCAGCACCTCCCCCCCACACACACACAATTGTTATCATCTTTGCTTTTTCACACATGTTACTCACAGGCTTGCTATGGCTGGGTCTAAAGTCTGCCTGTTGTCTTCCCCGTGAAAGCAATTCATGGGCTTCCACTTTGACCAGAAATCAGTGTATTGGCTCATTTAACATTATCACCAGCCCAGATGCCTGGATGGTTACAACAGGTGAATCAAATATGAACAGAGAAAGAAATGTGTGAACAGACAGGAAGGCAGCAGGCAAGTGGACTGCTTTTAAAACTATTTTGAAGGAAAAACTTTTATTAACCATTTGAACTAGGGTTCTAATAGAAATATAAATAATGCTAAACAGGAATAAAACCTAATGTATGTTTAAAAATAAAATTACTATGCCACAACAATCAGTAACTGATTGACTGTTGAGTAGCACATTGTGTGCATTAGCTCATTTTAAGGAATTTTAATACCTTAGGAATATGTACACTACCTTGTAGTAAGGAGAGCCCTTGTTTTAATAAAAAGAGGTTTTATAAAAAGAGGTTTTATATATTCTTTAGGGAGGAATTGTGGTTATTGTTTTTAAATCTTACTATTTCTTCATCATGGTCTGTGCAGGTAAATAGAAGAGGTGGGGTGAGTTCCTGGCCTGTGAGAACACTGGTGTGGAACAGCTCCCTCTGACGGTCTGGAAGCGCTTTCCACCACCCACACTGAGTCCACGGTGCTTTGCTTCTGATGCTCTCCCTTGCAGAGAATTTAAAGAGCTCTAAGTTCCACACAGCAGACACTAGCTTGAAGATGGCATGTGGCACTGATTATCAACTATGTAGAGCTAGAAAGGTAACCTGTAACCTTCTCCTACAGTCTAGAAAGAAGACAAACACTTGATTCACCTGTTGTGACCATCCAGGCATCTGGGCTGGTGATAATGTTAAATGAGCCAAGGCTCTGGTTTCTGGTCAAAGTGGAAGCCCATGAGTTGTTCTCATGGGGAAGACAACAGGCAGACTTTAGACCCAGCCAGAGCAAGCATGTGAGCAGATGGGAATGAGGGAAGTCACCAACCAGTTACCTTCATCAGCAGAGGCTGTCAGATGGGAAGACTCAAAAACAGCACCGTCAACCTCAGGAGATAAGGAAGTGGCCAAAATCTTTGGGCTTGTGAGCAGAGACACGGGCGGAGAATGTACGGGGAGCACCAGCCCCTCTTCTGTGGAGGTCAAGAAGTGGCCACTCTTTTTACCCGAGTCACAGGCAGAGGTGCAGCCCACAGAGTCCACAGTATCCTCAGACAATGGTGTCTTTGCCAGGGAGTCCCCAAGAGACGACAGTGAAGGGGCCAAGGAAGAAGCAGCATCCACCACAAAGCAGTTCCCACTGTTTCCTGCTGTTGGCACCTGAGGGGGCACGTCCTGCGGCTGGTGTGACACACTCTGGGGGTTGACCCAGGCAGCTTTGCACCTTGTGAGCCTGACGTCTAATTGGCAAGGAGGGTGGTGAGTGTCCAGGAGGCTGGGAGAACCATCAGTGTCTCCACAGTCACTGCTGAGCCCTTCCCAGGGGTCCACAGGAGAGTTGTGCAGGCCCACAGACTGTGACACCATCTTTCCAGGCTTGGAGCTGAGGTGAACTCGTTCAAGATAGGAAGAGTTCTCTGATGGCTGCTGTACTACCCAATCAGGTCCTTAAACTCACCACATGGCCAGCTGGAGGTCTGAGGAGCTTGCCTGCAATGAACAAGAATCACTCAAGATAAAGAAGGATTCTATCATATATTTCTGTGTGTGTGTGTGTGTGTGTGTGTGTGTGTGTGTGTGTGTGTGTGTGTGGTACTGTTGATTGAACCCAGGGGCATCCTACCTCCAAGCTACACCACCATCCCTTTTTTACTTTTTGTTTTTGCAACAAAGTCTCACTAGGTTTCTGAGAGTCTTGCTGCATTGCTAAGGTTGTCCTCAAACCTGTGATCAGGCTCCTGTCTCAGCCTCCTAAGTACTGGGATTAGACATGTGCACCATGCCCAGCTCAGTCATATTTTTTACTCCAATTTATTGTGAGTAGTCAAAAAACAAAAAATGTTTAAAGTGTATACATTGCTTTATGTAACAGTAAATTCCACTTGTATTTACATGTCAAATAAATAATCAGCCACAAAACTAACAGCAAATCTACAGGGCTTGACATTGAGATAGGAAACATTTTGCAAAGCATAAAAATAATCAAAGAAGCCACAAAAATCAGTTAAAATGTAAGAAAAACCTATATATCAAAATTATTCCAATAAAAAGGCAGACCCCAAACTAGAATATTATCTAAATGTAAACCCACATTTTCATATTTTCCTAGTTTTAATTTATTCTAGTGTTTCAACAAAGTAGGCAAGTGAAGGGAGGTACTGGGGAAAGAAATCAACTAGATTATGTTATGTGCATGTACGAATATGTCACAACGAATCCCAGTATTATGTATACTTATAATACTACAATTTTTTTTTCGGTACCGGGGATTGAACCCAGGGGCGTTCTACCTCCACACTACACCCCCAGCTCTATTTTTTATACTTTATTTTGAAACCGGGTCTCACGAAGTTGCGGAGGGCCTCACTGAGCAGAGAGAGAGAAACAGACAGACAGAGAGAGAGAGAGAGCTGAGGCAAAAAATAATCAAAATAGGCAAGTGGCATATAAAACTGTGAAGGGCAATCAGTAGCATTAAAAGCTGTTTCATGTAACTTATATTGGCTTTTTTATTTATAATACCAATAAAAATGTTATTAATTTATAATATTAAATAATACACTGTGAATCTCAAAATCTCAAATCTACCATTAAAATGGTCCATTCACTTTTTGTTTGTTCGTTTTTGTTTTGGGTACTGGGGATTGAACCCAAGGGCATTCTACCTCTGAGCTACATCCCCCAGCCCTATTTAATGTTTTATTTTGAAACAGGGTCTCACTAAGTTGCGGAGGGCCTCCCTACGTTGCTGAGGCTGGCTGTGAACCAGTGATCCTCTTGTCTCAGCCTCCCAAGTACTGGGATTACAGGCTTGCGACACCAGGCCCAGCTTGGTTCATTCACTTTTAAGCTCAGTTTTAAGCTTTAGTAAGTGACGTGATGACTACAGTGTCGAGAGTTATACAATGAGAAGCATTTCTGTCACTATCGTCACAGGCCCAGCACATGTTTCTCTTTACTATTTTCCCGCTGTGCTTGGTATTCTGAAAACTAAAAGCAACCTTCAACAGCAAAAGCAAGTCCAGCAAAGGAAAAGCCCAGAGACAGAAGCAGTCTGTCTAGATAAGTTTAGCCCAAATGAAGGATGGCGCAGCATGTGCACAGAGGTGAAAGAGACTTGGGGGTCAATTGCAGGGTTTTAAACAACATCAGTATGTATGTATACGACTCCCACATGTATCTCTCTACTGCTGACTGCCCCTGAGCTCCAAGTTAGCATATCTTATCACATACTTGATATTTGTCTAGTGGTATCTCAACAGGATATGCCCAAAACAGACACTGATTTTCCCCCAAATCTGCTCATCTGGTTTGCTGTCCCCAGGAAACATATCTTTCACTTGTGATACTAGTGTGTGTATGTATGTTACTGGGGAGTGAACCTATGGTGTTCTACATCTGAGCTATACCCCTATTTTTTATTTTGAAACAGGGTCTCATTAAGTTACCATGCACTGGCCTTGAACCTGCAATCCTCCTGTCTCAGCCTCCCAAGTACCAGGATTATAGCGAGCTTACAGATATAAGTACCACCACAGCCTAAGTCACTCTCTTCTCCCACCTAGAATCCAGCCATAGCTTCCCAGTGGGCTTCCCTGCTTCTACTCTTGCCCATCCATAACCAACAGGTATTCAGAGAGAAGTTTTATAAGCCTAAATTGGCATGCCATTCCCCAATCAAAATCTCCCAATGGCGTCCCTTAAAATCTGGAATAAAATCCACACTTCTTACCTCGTCCTTAAGGCTTGGCATGGTCCTATCCCTGCAGACCTCTCACTGATCTTTACCTGGTCTCCCGAAGTCCCAACCACATGGCAAGCTCTTGAAGCCTATGAGCTTTCTCCCACGTAGGGGTGCAATTCTAGGTCCCCTCTTCCCGAAGTGCTCTTCCCCCAAATGATCGCACATCTGGCTCTCTTGTCATACAAGGTTTCTGAATTACTTCCTCAAAGAAGTCTTTCCTAACTACCTCTCTAAATAACGGCAGTTCCCTGGTCTCTCCCCATCACATCGCCCCGTTTAGCTTTCATCACAGAAGTGCTCACTTCCTGATTTTTTTAAGCTCCTTACTGTCAGTCTCCCCCACCCCTGCCCCCACCCGACCATAAGCTCCATGAGAGCAAGGGCCTTGAATGGCCTACCAGGTCACATCCACCATACCTAGAGTTGCATATGGGGGTCATTAAATGTTGATGGACCAAGGAACTTACTAATAATGTGGCTATAATGTCAAGACATAGAAAAAAGACCTCTGTGGTAGATATGCCTATCCTATCACTAGGGCAGAATTACTCATACAGGGATAGAAGTGAATCCATGTTTCCCATAGATAGGAAATCCTTCTCACCCGATTGATATCTATAAGTTCAAATATGTCAAAAGAAGCTACATTTGAAATTTTTTCTTGAAAGTCCTTGGGTTTTCTTGATCTGGGGACCCTGTATTCTAGGTCACACTTTTGAAGAGATGGACATGTATATGTATATATCTCCTGAAAACATTGCACAAGCCCCAAGTCACCACTCACAAAATATCACAGGATGAGGCGTCTATGTCAACTGCCAGAATTCACTACCTCAAGTGCTGCAGCTCTCTTCTCCTGACCTCAAATCCCACCTGTGCCCCAATTTCTCTTTGTCACACACCTTTTCCTCTCTAGTAATTTTGGATTTTATATTTACAAAAGGAAAACATGATTATGTCTTCTTAAAATGCTCCAAACACAGAAACCTAGAGTAAAAAGTGAAGAGCTCCCATCCCATGAAGCCCCACCAACTCTACTTCATTCTTAGAAATAACAGCCAGGCATGGTGGCGCATGCCTGTAGTCCCAATACTTGGGAGGCTGAGACAGGAGGACCACAGGTTTCAAGGACGGCCTCAGCAACCTAGTGAGACCCTTATTTTTTGTTCAAAACAAAAAATAAAAAGGGCTGGGGATGTAGCTTGTGGGTAGAATGTCCCTGGGTTCAATCTCCAGTATAGGAAAAGAAAAAGAAAAAGAAAAGGAGGAGGAAGGAAGGAAGGAAGGAAGGAAGGAAGGAAGGGAGTTAACCATTTTATTCCTCCCCAAACCTTTCCTATGAATTAGCATACTTAATGTCAGATCCAAATATTTTTTGTAGTACTGGGGATCGAACCCATGGGCCTTCTACCTCCAGGCTATACCCCCAGACCTATTTTATTTTTTATTTGGAAATAGGGTTTCGCTAAGTTGCTGAGGCTGGCTTCGAACCTGCGATTCTCCTGTCTCAGTCTCCCAAGTACTTGGATTACAAGCATGCGCCACCATGCCCGGCTAAGATTTTTTTTTTTGGCTTTCTTTTTTAAGCACACACGGGGTGATATTTGATATATTCCATAATTTACCTTTTTCTCTCATTAATGTATCATTATTATTATACAGTCATCCCTCTTAACTATCTTTCTATAGCATAAATATGTTATAGTTTACTTAGCTAGACCCTATTGGTAGAAATTTAGTTCCAGCCTTTTACTATTATAAAATATACATCAGTAAACATCTTTGTTCTTGACATGTTTTATTGGCTTTCTTTTTACAAGTTTCTTTCTCTTACTATTATCAATCTTAAGTCTGAGTCCACAGTTCATGATAACCTCATTATTTCATGAAGGAGAGAGCTGTATAAGTAAGTCACAGTTAATACTTTTTTTTTTTTGCGGTGCTGGGGATTGAACCCAGGGCATTCTACCATTGGGCTATACCTCCAGCCCTAGTGTGCATGTGCGTGTGTGTGTGTGTGTGTGTGTGTGTGTGTGTGTGTGTATGTGTGTGTGTGTGTGTGTGTGTGGTGTGTGTGTGTGTTACTGGGAATTGAACCCAGGGGTGTTTTACCTCTGAGCTATACCCTCAGCCCTATTTTATTTGTTTCATTTTGAAACAGGGTCTCATTAAGTTGTCGAGGGCCTCGCTAAGTTGCTGAAGGTGTCCTGAAACTGTGATTTTTCTGCTCAGCCTCCCGAGTACTGGGATTACAGGCATGCACCACCACACCCACCAACACTCTTCGTATTCTACACATAACATATCTTTTGTGTAGTAGTGGGAGGAGTTTGTGGGGGAGATGATTATAGATGTGACACCACATGAAAAATACACAATCTCAAAAGGTTAAGTTATCCCAGTATTTTTAATAAACATATTAAAGTTAACAGCTGAAAGAGAATGATGTTATTTGCAAGCTTCCCATATACAGAATTGACACAGGTACCCTGAGCAAAAACAGACTTCCTCATAAGAAGCAATTTGCAGAAGCAGGCGCTTGCTCTACTTTCTTCTATAAAGATATTTTTGCTTCACACAAATAACCAGCAAGTGCTGGTTTTGCCAGGTTATAAAATCAGATCTTATTAGAGCGGGAACAGGCCCACGGAGCCTCAACACTGTCTAATATCACAGCTGGGCAATGGCAGAGAGAGGACAAAAGCCAGGTTGGACACTCACTGGGGAGCATGAGGTTCTCTGAGAGGCAGATTAGCACAGAAGAGAAAGAAATGATTGGACACGAGGTCAGGCCCTGGTGACAGGTGGTCGACATCTCCAGGTTTTGATATTTGATTCATGAGCCACCATCTCATAGTAGCTGGGTGTGTGGCTTGTCATATTGCTTGTGATTTGTTATTTAATTAAAAATATTTATTGAGCATTTACTACATGCCTGGCATTGTTTTTGTTTTGGTACCACTGGGGTTAATATAACAGTGGTGACTGAGACAAGCTTGCCCCTCTGGGAGCCTGTGACCTAGTGCAGGGAGACAGTGAATAGACACATACATTCACACATTCAGAGACTAAGCAGAAGAGGAAAGGTTTGGGTCTAAACAATGCTTGGCATCTTCTCAACATACTTCCCACTGTCACAATTGAGGTCCTATGAATCAGAGATGCTTAGATACAAAGATAAAATTCATTTCCAAAAACATTCTAGAGAAAGATAAATTGAGTCTCAAAGCTTACTGTCATTCCTATTGAGGTTTTCCTAAAGGCACCAAAGGGTAAAAGGCCAGATTACTAGTCAACATACATGCAGCAGCAAAGGCCCTAAACAAAGGACAGACCCCAGGACTCCTCAGCCCAGAGTGGCTGTCCTGTTGAGAATGACTACATCACTAGGGCCACCACAGGGCCACAGCACCGCCAGCAAACGTGCAGCCTCTGCAAGAGGGAAGGGTGCTGCTCTCAGGCACGAGCCACCATGACCTCTACAGACGATAAGGGAAGCACCCAGCACTTGGGTGGCAGAGCAGCTTTAGCCTCCAACCCCCAACAGTCAAAGCTACCTCGTGAGTTGGCACAAGCATATCAGAGGTAGGATTTAGGATTTTCTCTGTCCCAGCACTAACTTCTCACTGATTACCTAAGGAGGCATTGGAGTAAAGAGCCCTCTTAAATGTCCCCTTGTCAGTGAGGCCTCACTGGCTGCCCTATATGAAAAGGAAATTGTCCCTCCCCAACAGTCCCTAACCCCGTTCCCGGCTCTATTTCTCTCTTCAGGCTGAATCCCTGTTTACCGAGCCTCAATGACAAGCCCTTCCTGGAATGTAAAATTATGAGGGCAACTATTGTCTAAATTTACTTTGGACACGTCTCTGTCTCCAGAACTTAAACACCAGCACATAACAGGGGCTTGGTAAATATCTTCTCTGAGTGTATTAATGAGAGAGCGAAAAACGAGTGAATGGAACCTAAATACAGTTATGTTGAGTATTTCTGTCGCTCAAGAAGGTGAGTCAAGAATAGATGTCACCCTTAAGAAGAAATGCAAGATCATGACCTAAAGTGCCTGCTAACCATTTCCTTAGTATAAAAGATATTAAGCTGGGCGTGGTGGCGCCCGCTTGTAATCCTAGTACTTGGGAGGCTGAGACAGGAGGATCGCAGGTTCGCGGCCAGCCTCAACTACTTAGTGAGGCCCTCTGCAACCTAGTAAGACCCCGTTTCAAAAGTAAAGAATAAAAAAATAGGGCTGGGGGTGTAGCTTGGAGGTAGAATGGTCCCCAGTACCGCAATAAAATAAAATAAAATAAAATAATAAAATAAAATAAAATATATTAGCAGAAATCACACCAAAAATGGAGTTGAGTTGAGGATGAAAAATAAAGTTCACTTTAAAAATGTATTTATTTATTTGGTTATTTTTTTTTCAGTGACAGTGTTCTACCACTGATCAATACCCCCCAGTCTTTTTTATTTTTTATTTTGAGACAAGGTCTCCCAAAGTTGCCCATGCTGACCTCGAATTTACTATTCTCCTGCCTCAACCTCCCAAATAGCTGAGATTACAGGCATGTGCCACTGTGTCTGGTGATAAATACATATTTTAATTGACAAAAGTTATATATATATATAGTATATGTAATATATATAAGTTATATATGTATTTATGGTGTGCATCATCGTATTTTGAAATACGTGTACATTGTAGAATGGCTACACTGAGCTAACATACCCATTTTCACCTACTAAGCTTTGCATGTGTGGTTAGAACACTTAAGATCTACTCTCTTAGCAACTATACACTGCTATCAATTACAATTACCATGTTGTATAAATCTCTTGAACTTACTCCTCTTATCTAAAATTTTGTACCCTTTGACCAATATCTCCCCAATTCCTTTCCATCTCTGGGTCCCTTGTAACCACTATGCTACTCTGCTTTTACATGTTTGACTTTTTTAGAATCCATGTATGAATGAGATTGTGCCATTTTTGTCTTTCTATCTAGCTTATTTCGCGTAGCATAAAACCCCCCGGGTTTATGCATATTGTCACAGATGACAGGAGTCCCTTCCTTTTTAAGACTGAATAGTACGCCACTGCGTATACATACTATATTTTCTTTATTCATTCATGTTTTGATAGACCCATAGGTTGATTGCATGTCTTGGCTATTGTGAGTAATGCTGCAATGAACATGGCCGTGCAGACATCTCTTTGACACACTGATTTCATTTCCTTTGGATATGTACCCAAATCCAAAGGAACTAGGAACTAGGTGACCGCTAGATCATTTGGTAGTTATATTTTTCAACTTTATGAGGAAACTCCATACTGTTTTCCATAAAGGCTGTATTAAGTTGCATTCCCACCAACAGTGTACAAGGGACCCCTTTTCTCCACATCCTTGCCAATAAAATTCATTGTAATTAATTTGAGGGTATCCAGTACTAAACAAATGCAAATGATCAGAAAGAATCTTTAACCATAGCACGTGAGCTGATTTGTTAACCTGATTCACCAGAACCTCTTTCTGTCTCTCTCCAGATTTACTTCCCTTCATGCTTTGACTTTAAGCAAAGATTCACATCCCAAAGATGCCAACAGACTCAAAAACCACCACATGTCAAAGAGAAACCATTAAGATGCCTGACAACGTAACTCCACAACTTCCACAGCAACAGCCAGGAATTGGGGTAGAGAGTGATTTTCATATGGTCACAATCTCACCACAAAGTGTGAACACCATGTTGTAACCAAGGCAGCAGGTAGGACACAGTGCCACACCGCAGTGGTGGTGAGGTGGCATCACAGGGACTCCTCCCTGACCCACCCAGCCTTCAGCACTGGCTCTTAATTTTGAAGCTTTGCTGTCAGAAGGGGTAAGGAGGGGAAGACCCAACAAAGGCAACAATCAGAGAAAACTAAACATTTTACTTAAAAGAACCGCAGGATTGCCCAAGACACACAAGTGACCAACTTCCTATGGCCACTGCATAGGTCATACTTACCACTCTCATGCTGCACAATGAAAACCCTCATTTCCATCACTTCAGGTGTTAGTGTGCCAACTGAAATGGAGACCATTAAGGGACTTGCCCAAAGTTCCACCATTAATCATTAGCAGAAGTAGCACAAAAATAAGTCTGACACCTGATCCAAAGCTCTTTCCACTGGAATTCACGAGTTATGTTTAGGCTGAAATTAATGCAATTTCATTAGCAAAGTAATTTTAAGAATTTTCCTAGCCAGGCATGGTGGCACGCACCCATAATCCTAGTACTTGGGAGGCTGAGACAGAAGGATTGCAGGTTAAAAGTCAGCCTCAACAGCATAGCAAGATCCTATTTCAAACAAAAAATTTTAAAGAGGCTGGGGGTGTAGCTTGGAGGTAGAATGCCCCTGGATTCAATCCCCAGTACCACAAAAAAAGAAAAAAAATTCCTTTTAGATTTGTCACAAAACATAGGATTATGAACTACACTGCTGGCCAGGTGTGGTGGTGCTTAAAGTCCCAGCACTTAAGAGGTTGAGGCAGGAGGAACACTTGAACCTGTAGGGTTTAGAGGCCAGCCTGGGCAACTTAGAAAGACCTCATTCATCTCTCTGTCTCTCTCTCTGTCTCTCTCTCCCTTCTCCCTCCTCCTCCTCCTCCTCCTCCTCCTCCTCCTCCTCCTCCTCCTTCTTCTTCTCTCTCTCTCTCTCTCTCTCTCTCTCTCTCTCTCACACACACACACACAGAAAGAACTATATACCAGTAGTTGACTTCATGTCTCTGTAACAATTGTCCCCTAAATTTTATTATTATTCTACCCTATTTGTGTAAAACTGTCTTTGAACATGAAACTCTAGGGCTATTTATTTACAAACCTTTTATGCTCACTTATTTTAATATACTTCATAATTAAAAATATACCTAAAATAGCATTTTGTTCTTGCTTTCCAATGAACCCTATTGTACCCTAAAAGTATACTTTGGGGACCACTGCTCAAGCAATAGTCTACTTAAAAACCTTATGCACACTCACCAAAAAAGGTAAACAAATGAAAATAGGATTGTGCATAGCAAGATAATTAAAACTTTGAATAATATATATTAATCCAGAAACTTACCCAAAGTAAAGGTAGGTACCTGCACTTGAAAGATGGCTAAATTTCCATGTATGGACAAAATAAAATGGGGAGTCATAATGGAAAATATCTGGCAGTCCCTGAGATAATGAATACATAGCCAGCATTTAATGTAGTAACTTCCACTCCTAGGTATATATCTGAGAAATGAGAATATATGTTCATACAATAACTTACACCCAAATATTATAGCAGCATTATTTATCATAGTCAAAAAGTAGAAACAACCCAAATGTACATCAACAAATGAATGAGTAAACCAAGTGTTCTATATCCATACAGTGGAATGTTATTCAGCCATAATTAGAAATGAAGCACCTATTCGTGCTGTAATATCAATCAGCACTTAGAACACTATGCTAAGTGAAAGGAGCCAGACACAAGAGACATTTCATATTTACATATATTGATATAAAATGTCCAGAAAAGACAATCCATAGGGACACAGAGTAGATTAGTGGTTGCTTACAGTGCGGTGAAGGGATGGGAGAGCTAACAGGTACCAGGTTTCTTTGTGAGGCCATGATAATGTTACAGAAACAATGGTGGCACACATCTGTGAACACATGAGAAATCGTGAATCATATGGCATGTGGATTCTATCTTAATCTCAGTAATGCTATTTTAGAGAATGAAATAGGGAGAAGTACCCATCTCCCTTTACAAAGACCTTGGAAGTCAGAGGGAGCTGGTGATCCACGGGCTTAGGGGTCAAAGAAGCACCAGCTGCAAGTCAGGCTGTGAAGATACTGAACAGATGGGAGAAAGCTACAGCGAGGAGAGAATGGATAAAGGGAATGGTAAATGATGTGTCTAAAAGAGCTGTGGAGATGAGAGAGGAAGTAAAAGTGAAACTGCCATGATAAAACTATCTAGAAAAAGAAAAAACATGAAGAGCTGGTAAAGGTGACATCAACAATCCGATGGCTTCCAGAACCTTATCTTCTAACCACCACTGCAGGGGAATGTCTATGGCCTGATTTACAGATGGGAAACAGGGCCAAGGAGGTTAAATGTTGTGGTTATGTTTTGTTGTGTGCCTGTCTTTTAGAAATACATACAGAAGGAGCCGGGTGTGGTGGTGCACGCTTGTAATCCCAGTACTTGGGAGGCAGAGACTGGAGGATCCGGGTTCACGGCCTGTCTCAGCTACTTAGTGAGGCCCTCCGCAACTTCGTGAGACCCAGTTTCAAAATAAAGTATAAAAAATAGGGCCAGGGGTGTAGCACGGAGGTAGAACGCGCCTGGGTTCAATCCCCGGTAAATACATACAGAAGGATTTAGAAGTCGTTGATAGAATTTCTTGAATTTGCTTTAAAACAATGCCAGAGAATATATGGAAAAAACACAATTTGCCATGAGGATAATTGTTGAAGTTGGGAGAAGGGAAAGCGTTGTTCAGTAGACTATGCTTTCTACTTTCACGTTTGAAATTTTCCATTAAGAAAATTCCCATAAGTAAAAGTTTTTGAAGGAAGATGGGCACATCTGTCCATTGCCACATCTGTCCATGTGCCCTCACATGGCCTCACTGACCTCCTGATCTTACCTGTGCACCTCCTCTCTCTACCCCTACCCACTTGTGGGTCTTTATTAGAATGCTATCTACAAGCTGGGCATGTGGCACACACCTGTAAGCCCAGCAACTCTCACTCTGGGGAGGCTGAGGCAGGAGGGTAGCAGGTTCAAGGCAAGTTAGGGAGACCCTATCTCAAAATAAATAAATAATAATGAAAGGTCATGGTTCTAGATCAATGGTAGAGTGCCCTGGGTTCAATCCCCAGTACCATCAAAAATGGACTGAGACTTTTCCTATCACCTTTTTCAAGCCCACATCCCTGCAGGTGTATGGTACCCCTTTTTTATCCCATTCTTCTCTGCAGCACTCATCTTCTGACATGTCCTCATCAGTTTATAATTAACACCTCTATGACATTTACTTTGTGCCTGACATTGTTCTAAATTTTACACACACACACACACACACACACACACACACATGCACACACGCACACACACACACACACACACTATATCCTTATGCCTTAGCAACGTCAGTGACACTCTCGTGTTTACTGCCGTGAGCCTCCATCTCCACAAAACCAAGAGTTTAAACTAAGACTGAGCAACCCAAACCAGATTTTAAAATACTGGACAATTCAAATGACTTGATAATTGACCCATATTTTACAACACTCTTCACATATGCATATATAAAAGTTCAATTCCCCTTATCAGATTTAAAGTCGCCATCTCAAAAGCTGTCTTCTAAAAATAATTTCCGCATAAGAATTAGGGAAGTAGTTCACATATATTTTCAGAACTCAGTTGTTTTTGGATTCACTGGAGCTTATTGAAATAAAAAAAAGTGGAAGAGTGTAAGGAGAAAAATATCTTCAGGCTGCTATTTTCATCACCTAACAAAGCACCTGACAATTGTGTGAATTTTCAAAATTACCTAACCCCCCCAAAAAAAATCCCTTAGAGGTCTGATTTAAATATCTTTCTCTTAATAAGGATCCAACCACAGAACTCAGCATTTTCTTTAAAAAGATAATATTCAAGCCGGGCATGGTGGCGCACGCTTGTAATCCCAGTACTTTGGGAGGTGGAGACCGGAGGATCCAGGTTAGCAGCCAACCTTAGCGCGCGCGCGCGGCGCTATCTCTCTCTCTCTCTCCTCTCTCTCCCTCTCTCTCTCTCTCTCTCTCTCTCTCTCTCTCTCCCTAGTGAGGCCCTCTGCAACTTTGTGAGACCCGGTTTCAAAAATAAAGCATAAAAAAATAGGGCCGAGGGTGTAGCACGGAGGTAGAACACGCCCCTGCGTTTAATCCCCGGTACTGCAAAAAAAAAAACAAAAAAAAAATAAAAAGATAATATTCAATATAAGTGTTAGGCAAATCACATTAAGTGTGTAGTTTATTTCAGCTTCTATTTCCCATTTTCCAGACTCCTGTTCCAGATGACAAAAACACTTGAATTTACAGAAACTCCTTTACATACTGTGTTATGGTTAGATATCGAATGTCCTCTGAAGAGCTCATGTATTAATGTTCAGAGTTGATATAATTAAGACACAAAGGTTGTAATCTCATCCATAAATATAACCATTGTGATGGAATTGCTGGGTGGTAACCTAGGCCAGGCTAGAGAAGGTGGGTTCCTGGGGGTGTGGCCTTAGGGACTGTGCTTTTGTCTTTGAATCCCCTTGCTTGCTCTCTCTGCTTCTGGGTGATGTGAGAGTAGAGCCCTGTTCTCCCTCTCTCTGCTTCCCACTGCCATGCCCTGAACTTCGCAGACCCCAGCCTCACATGGACTGAACCCCCAAATCTCTAAAAACTGTGAGCAAATAAATTTTCCTTCCTCTAAGTCGTGTGGTCAATTGTTTAGGATTATCGCAGTAAGACTGTCAACCAAGACATACTCAGAAGTATTTTTCTTTCCTAGTTCATACTTCATGTGTCAGTAGAAATAGTCATTCAATATGGGATTATTATAACTTCCATGGGTCAGAAAACCAAGACTCAGAAAAAGGAAGTCCAGCGATGACCACACAGACACTCAGTGGCATGCTCAAGGTGCACATCCAGGACCTTGCTCCAGAGCCTCTGGTCTCGCTCTCCATGTGTGGGATAAAACCCAGTGCAGAAGTTAAAACATACTTACACAGGCACATATGCGCACACACAGAAGTCCCGATCAATAATTTTATGCTAAGAGCTGGGTATGTAGCACAGCGATAGAGCACTTGCCTAGCGTACACAAGGCCCTGGGTTAAATCCCCTGCAACACACAGAAAATAATGACAATAATAATTTAAGCCAATTTGAAAGAAATTACTTATTGGCTATGTGATCTTGAGCACATGACCTCTCTGGGCTTCAGTTTCATTACAGGATTGTTGTGAGAGCCAAATTAACTAGACAGCATGTGTATCTCAGTCTGGCACACAATGTTCCATAAAAGTTAACTTTAATATCACCATCATTATTATTGCATACAGACTTACAGTTCAGTATAAGAAAGCACAATGAAAGAGGCCTAGTTTTATTTCCCAACCTCTTAACTGAGTCATCCTTCAACTCCTTTTAATTAAAATGTAAAAACCAGAGACCTTATTGAGTACCATGAAAAGATACAATAGGACTAACAGGTGCTCCTGTTGCTCAAATTTAGTATCTCTGGAAGGCTGGACATGCTTACTTAAGAACTGCTTAAATTTTAACAGTATCACAACCAACCATGCAAATCTCTCCTTTCCACTTTAGAAAGATCAATCTAGATTTAGTACCAAGGGAAACTATTCAAATTTGTGAGTGCTGTTATTCGTGCCTTCAGATGGGTGGGGGAAGTGCATCAACAGGCAACGCATTCTTCCCTCGGAGATCATCTTCCTCTAAAGACTAATGAAAATGCTTACCCTTCAAAGCTTATCCTTGGCTCTGACAGAACTTTCCCTGAGTCAGAAAACAAGAGCTCAGAGAGCCAGCAATGTTTCTGGAGTTCAATGGTTGCACAGAGGCTATGTCTAATCAAATCTAGTCCCAATCAATTTCCATCAACCTTCCTAACACCTCACCCACTTGGCACGGGCCCTAAGGAAGTTGATGAAAACGGCAAAGTTTCTGGCCTCTGTCGTCACACTGCGATGGGCAGTGCAGTGAAGAGGAACTGCAGCAAGCCATGGAGAAAGAGACCCAGCAACGCCGCGAGGCTGCTGCCTTCAGCCCAGACAAAGCTGAGTTGTAGACACTGCACTTTATATTCTTCAAACACACCTCCTTTCTTCCAGTTCAATCATGTTTCAAAGGGCCTGTGGATCCTCCCTCATCTCACACAAAGGAGCTGAATTTCCACGAGGTTTCTTGACTTGCCAAGACCTCATCGCTATCTGGCTTTGGGACTGAGTCTAAGACACGCAGATTTGCAGGTTCTTCAGTCCTCTGCACTAGATCCTTCCAAATCCCACAGTCCTAACACTACCAGCAGCTCTTGGGTCCTTTGCTTCTTAATTCTCGTTCCTCTGAAGGTTCCCTACATTCTCCAAGCTGACAGCATCCATTTGGTAGAGGATGCAGGCGGTCAGGGGTGGGGATGGAAGCAGGGGCTCACCCAGCTGCAGTCTCAGCAGATGGGCTCGCATGGATTGCCATATGCCAGCTTTCAGACTCCACCCACGCTTGGTTAGATGGCAAAGTGTTCGTTTATCTGCCACCACATGCCCACGGGGTTTGGTGTGGGACAGGGTCCTCTGCAGGCCTTCGCAGTCTGTTCGGGGACCAGAGAACAGCTACTGCACCTGGAAGGCAGCGCCGGGACCACGCGGGACGCAGGCTTTGTACTCCTGAGAGTCGCACTGCCAAAAGTACCCCAAGGACTGACTCCTGCACCTTCCTGGCCACGCCGAGGATAGGGGACGCCTACTCTTTGCAAAGATATCGCCCGCCGCGAAATCCGCCTCTCCTCAATGAGCCCCATCCTACGGTCTCCCACGGGCCCCAACACTGTCCGGTCCCACCCGGGGGTCCCCGGGTCTCGGCTCCGGACAAGCCTCGCAGACCCCCCTCCCACCACCCCCTCTCCCGCCGCCTCTCCCGGCCCCTGCCGCAGCCCGCCCGGGAAAGCTGCTCCAGGTGAGCTCCGCTGGGCGAGTCCTCGCTGGCGTGGCGCCCGCAGCCCGCAGCCGTCCCGGCGTGGCCCAGCGCTGCAGGGAGGCGCAGCGCGGAGCGGGAAGCGACGCCCGGACGCCGCAGCTCCATGCATCCTCACCTCCTCCTCCCGGCTGCCGCAGCAATCCCAGGGGCTTCCCGGGAAGCGAAGCGCCGCACGCGGGACGCGTGGCCCGAGAGGAAGGCACCGGGGCCCCGCGCCCCCCAACCCCAGCCTTGCGCGGCGCGGGCCTGGTGGCAGGAAGCACCTGGACGCCCCTCTGCGGTCCTCCCTCCGGTCCTCCCTCCGGAAATCACGCTCTGTCCTCGCCCGCCCAGGCGCAGCCGCGCTTCAGGGGTCGAAGTGTGGGGTGAACGCAGAACTGGCAGAAATGACCCCAAGCCGCGGTACTGGGCATTCGGTACAATTGTTTGAAACGAAGAATGAGTTATCTGTGCTGAGCTCAGCGGGCCAGCGGGACCCGCGACTCACCCCGAGCTCGAGCGGCATCTTTCAGACCTCAGCTGGCTGCTCCTCCTCCCGGAGCCCGGCTCCCTCCGAGGACTTCGCTGTCGGCATTCGTCCCACCTAATCGTCGCCTGGCCCTCTTCTAGCGACGGTGAGGAATCCCAGGTGTGCCGCGGACAGCCCCGAGATCTTGATGGTGCAGAGAGAAGCTGTCAAGGAATAGCCAAAGTTTTCACAAATAGAAACTACCCTCCTGGGAGTGGGGCCAGCGCACTGCGGCCGTCCGCCGCTAGGGGGCGCCGCGCGCCCCGAGTGCCCGGCATCTCTGGGGGTCCGGGAGGATCCCCGGGACTCCCTGCACTCGCCCAGCCCGTTATGGTCCCTCTCCCTAAAACCAGGCTCTGTCGCATTCCTCCAGGTTCATTGACCTTGCCCTAGATCGTTTCCAGGTTGTGGAACAAAAGCGGTGGTATTTTGGGCTTTACTGCGCCCCACATCCTGGCGTGGCGTGGTTATGGGGAGACACGGATTGCTGTAAATCGCTGCCTTCTTCAGAAGCTGGAATCAGTATGACAAAGTCAGGTGACCACTAGATGCCAACACCCCCCCCCCCCCTTCGGCTGTGTGCTGTTTGGAGCCTAGGCTGGCTTAGACTTGACAGAACCCTGGACACTTGGGGTTCTCCCCTAGGAATTCAGATCAGCTTGATCCGGGACTGCGAAACCAATTTCATTCTATTCCCTGTCCCTAAGCAGGGCAAACGTCTGAAGGGTTAAAACAAAGTCTGCTTCACTGCCCTGCCTTACAAACAGGCAGAAAGTCGCATATCAGCACAAGAAAAAGTGAAAATCTAAAAGTTACAGACCCACAGAGAAGTTAAAGAATTAACAAAGAACACTATGCATAACTCACGTAGTCACGGGGATATTAGAACAAAGAGAATAAAGAACAGGATAGGAACAAAACGAGCCTATTGATGAATTTGTTAACAAAAATGTTAAAACTCAGAAGGTAACGACGGGCTTGAGAAACGGACTTGAGAAGAAACATCCTTTCACGTGGATGCTGACAAAGCAGGCTAAAACGGGCACCTATATTTTATGCTGGCATAAGCAAAGATAACAACTGGGCTGGGATAAAGGGAAAGGGAAAACTTATATAAGCTCTGCATTTTTTCAAGGGGCGTGTCTCTCTCTCTCTCTCTCTGTCTCTCTCTCTCTCTCTTACTTTCACTTTTGCAATAAATCCTACCTTGCATTAAATTTCAACGGAGTCTCTCAGTGATTAATTCTTTAACCTCCAAGGGGAAGAACTCAAGACCCGGTGGGCAACTGGACCACCCAAAACAGTTACAAGCTCACCCCTAACTAGGAAACATTTACATAAGAAAGTCAGAAGGAAAAGGGTGTGGTTGAGTGCTAACATTTGTTGCCTACCCCCCGTTGTGCACTGTACTTTTCTTAATTATCTTAAGCAATCCTATAAGCATATTATTGCTCACATGCCACAGACCAGGAATCTGTGTCTCAGAGAGGTTAAGGAACCTGCCCAAGATCACTCAGTTAATAGGTACCAGAGCCGGGCTCTCAAGGCAGATATATCTAACACGGAATATTTTGCCAGTTTCTACCATGCACCACAAAGACAGAGGAATAATAAAATAAAGGGGCTAAGCAAGAGCTGGTTTATGGAATATTTATAAGGGAAGAGTAGTCAGGAAGAAGCCAAAAGAAAGAATCCCCAAACAAGAACAAATGTAGGCAAAGTAAATTAGTGAATCTACTAGTGAAAAAGCAAAAGCAAGTGCCCTGGGTGCTGGGAGTGTAGCTCAGGGGTAGAATGCTAGACCCTGGCTCCAATCACCAGCACTGGGGGAAGGAGGTTACTGGGTGATAGACTAGACACAGTCCTAAGAAAGCATTTTGGGTTTGGGGAGGTACCTCCCTGATAGAGCACTTGCCTAGCAAGCACAGGCCCTGGGTTTGATCCCTAGCCATACAACATTCTGGTAGATTGACTAGGAAATTTTGGATCAAAATGATAGGATTTGGTGAATCCCTTCTGAAGCCACTTTGAGATCACCTTTACCAAAATTGCCATAAGGCTGGTCCAAGCATTACTATGCAGACATCCTAATAAATTTGAATATATACATTCAACATCTAGTCACAAAGGAGGCCCAAATTCTAAGAAAGGATCTATAGGGCTAACAAGGAAAGTTCAAGATTTTTCAAGTTAGGAGTAGTTACTGGAAATCTCTGTCCCCTCTGGGACCTATGAGAAGAATTTCCTAAGCACTAAATGCTGAAGGGTGAGCCTTCCAAGACTACCTAAGTGCCTGGTTAATTCTCAGAAAGTCATTGATAATTACGAAGCAGAGGGGAGTTTTTATTTGTTTGTTTTTGGGTTTCTCCTGGGGAAGGTCAACCTCAAGGTTTCAGTGCCCTCCAGGACCTGGGACTTGAAAGCTAAGAGTGCCAAGGACTCTTACCTAGCCTCGCGGGATTCATGCCCAGCACCAGTGGGGCACACACAAAGTTCCACTGTGGCCAGGACAACCTCACAGAAGACTAAAAGCCTGGCAGCCGCCCCTCAAAACCCAGCCAGGCTTCACAAGAAGCCATTTGTGCTGTGAGCAGCACTGCGACCCTGGTTTTGAACTCAGCCGACAGTCAGCAAAGGGGAAACAAGTCTGTACCAAACAGGAAGGAAACCAGATGAAACAGGCTGAATAATAAGCTGCCAGAAGGAGCCTAAGGGTGTCATCACCACACAGAAGTCCAGGGAAGAAGGAACAAGGACCCTGCATGGGAGGGAGGCCAAGACCGTCAGGGAGGGAAGGAACCAAAGGAGGGAAGCTGTGTTTGGCTTGTGTTTCTTGTCCTGCCTGCCTGCCTGTCTTAAACATCCATTATCCATGAAAGGACAAATCTTCGTCCTTCCACTTACATAAGAAACCTAGAATAGACAAATTCACAGATACAGAAAGGAGAATAAAGGTTACTGGAGGTAGGAGGATGGGAGATGGGGAGTTATTTTGATGAAAATGGAGTTTCTGTTTAGGATGATTAAAAAGTTCTGAAAACGGACAGCGGTAATGGTTGCACAATATCACAAATGTTCTCAGTGCCGATGAATTTGTATGCTGATAAATAGTAAAAAAAAAATAGTGAATTTCACATTACCACAATAAAAAACACTAATGTGCATAAGTGCACGTACACACACACACGCACGCATGCACACACGCACACTAAAATCTATTTTCACAGGAGGAGCAGGGTGGCATACAGAAGGAAATACACCAAGAGCTGCATACATGCATGTATGTTTGTATCCCACTGAACCTTATGCTGATGTGTAATTGCAACGTGCAAATAAAAATATAAAAGAATAAACCTATTATCATAATGCAATACTTCTGGGCAGTAAAAATCCAAGTGAAAAAAATATGCTGGCAATTCTTATCTTGAATTTTCATAAATCTTGCCTTATTTTGCATTCCGTTAGGGGTTCCAGAGCCCAGTTTCTGGGTTGCTGAGCTCTCCATTCAGAAGGAAAAGCAGTCCTGTTGTTTCACTATTTGCTTCTGCTGATGATAAGCAGCTTGGGGCTTGAAGGCCATATGTAGAGATGCTGTGCCCTGACAGAGGCGCTATACCTTTAAGAGATGGAGAAAGTTAAAACCAAAGGACTGTAGACCCAAGCAAAGCGCTATTTGCTTCCAGCCAGCGCAAAGCACCAGACATACCTGTTCCTGGAGACAATAGGATGAAGGGCCTGTGCTCTTAGTCTCACAGATAACAAGTAAACTTTGTTCTCAGTACTTCCTCTTCTCTCTCTTCACTGCAGCTTTTCCAGTTTCCCTCCTAAAAGATGTTCTTAACTGGATCAGGAGAGACAGAAGCCATACCTGATTTTAAATCTATTTTTATGATTTAAAATGTGGTATACAGAAAAATTAGGGATCCCACATGAATGCGATGGCATTCTGCCATTGGAACTAAAAATATTGTGCTGGGATGTAGCTCAGTGGTAGAGTGTTTTGCCTAGCACGTGTGAGGCTATGAGTTCAATCCCAAGAAACAGGAAGGAAGGAAGGAAGGAAGGAAGGAAGGAAGGAAGGAAGGAAGGAAGGGAGGGAGGGAGGGAGGGAGGGAGGGAGACGGAGGGAAGGAGGAAGAAAAGAAGAAAGAATCCTCCCTCCCCACCCACTAAGATTATCCCATGCTGAGAAATAGGAATGTGTCCAAAGTTCTGTGTCTTAGTCTAGTAGCAGCACAATTCATAATAGCCAAATTATGGAACCAACCTAGGTGTCCATCAACAGGTGGATGGTTACAAAATTATGGGATATTCTACTCAGCAATAAAGAGGAACAAAATTATGTCATTTGCAGGAAAATGGATGGGTCTGGAGAACATTATGTTAAGAAAGATTAGCCAGTCACAGAAAGTGAAGGGCCATATGTTTTCTCTCTTATGCAGAAGTAAAGAATAATCGGGGAAACAAGAAGGACTTTAGATAATGGAGGAGAAACCCCAGTGGAACGAGGGAGGGGGTCTAGAGGAGCAGCGTGAGGGAGAGGGAGAATTAATGAAGGAAACACTTCCATTGACATTATGTACTTATGTGAGAATACCAATGTCAATCTCAATATCATATATGGAAAAAGAGAGGGAGTGGGGAGGGAGCCGGGGAAGCTCACTAAGTGCTGTGTGCATGGATGTCACTATCACTATGAACTACATTATGATGTGATACTATAATGTACCAATAAAAGTATTAAAAATAAATAAATATAAAAAATCACATTTACCTCTACTTAGCTAAAAAAAAGTTCTTTACTGTGATCTCAGTCCAATTTTTAGTCTCTTCTCTCCTGCCTCAATTATCCTAAGGCCTGCAGTGGCCATCCAGAGCTCTGGAACATTCTCTGCATTGTCCCACCTTTGCCTCTTGGGCCACTGACCGCATCTTACATTCCTCACATCTCCCTCCTGGTGCTGCCCCTTACTTTGGTATCTCATGCCTGACATATTGCTCATTTTATGGTAGCCTTCTAATCCAATTTAGACAACCTCCAAAGTAATTTCCATGTGGACTATTTCTGAAGTAAAGGCTGAAACATCTAGATAAAAATCACAGGTGGCTGGTATGAATTTTATTCCATAACTCCTGTACGAAAAAAAAAGAAGTCATATTACCTAATTTTTTCTAAAATCTCTTCTAGATCAAATCAAATTGACTTGGTATCCCTACTTGAATAAGTGGCAAAAAAAAACATTAAATCTGTCTTGTGTTGGAGAGCTTTCCCTGCTCCGTAAACCAGGTGTGGTGGCACACACCTGTAATCCCTACTTGGGAGGCTGAGACAGGAGGATCATAAGTTGGAGGCCAGCCTCAGCAACCTGATAAGACCCTCAGCAACTAGAGTGTCCCAAGAACCCAGGTGCATATATAACATCTGGGGAAAGGTTTCCGGTCTTTGTTCAATCATAATCACTACAGAAATTCCCACTTTTGAAGTCGTATTACTTTGGCAGTTCCATTGCTCTATGCTCAATGTAGGTATAGGGATTCTTCACCAGGCCCTTTGGGGTTCAGTCAGTCAGTATCCAAATACCTCCCTTTAGGCAGTCTGTCCTTCACATACAGGCCTTATTTACTCTTCCCTTCAAAACATACAAGCAAAAAGAAAAAATTCCCGTTTCCTTAGCTCCTACGAGAAGAAGCTGCTTCCTACTCGGGCAACTGCTGTTTATCTGCCTATTTACCACATTGCTGCAGTCAAGCCAAAAGCAAAGAGCTTCTCACTGCCCTGCGGACTCAAAGCCTGCAGACCTCTTCAGGGAGGTGAGAGAAAAGTGCTCTCATTGATTCAGAGTTTGCTACAAAGCAATCAGAACAAGAACAAAAAATGAATTTCTCAATAAATAATCAGCAACCACAAGATGCCCATGAATTCCTAAATAAACTGCTGCAGCTCAAAATTCTAATGCACCAATACAATGAATTCCGATAGGTAGTGGTCTCTAACCTGAATAGAAGTTAAATCTCTATAAAGACAGATCCAGTCATTGGCTTCTCTCTCCTGGATTCATTTTACCAAACATGAAAGTCATTCAGCTTGATCTGATGCTCTGATTTCAGACTCACCAAACCAGCCTCACTTAAAAATCGATTTTCTGTGCCAATTTGCCTATAGGCACAGAAAGCCCGGACCAGCCAACATGGGCATTCTGGCCTACTCCACTCCTACATAGTTATATTTCCACAATTAATTACCATTCATGCTTATATATCAATCTCTAGTGAGTTCAGTCTGTTTACACCAGACCCTGTGGCAGGCAGAATAATAAAGATGTCCACAGCCTAATCCCAGAAACCTGTGATTATGTTACAATAACATGACAAGGGGGAATTACAGTTACAGATAGAATTAAGGTCATTAATCAGTTGATCTTAAAATAAGATCACCCTGGATTATCCATGTGTGCCACATGTAATCACCAGGATCTTTATAAGTAAAAGAGGGAGGAGGAAGACTCCCAGTTGGAGTGATTAAATGAGACAGAGTTTGGTGCAGTCATTGCTTGCTTTGAAGATAGAAGGGAGTACCCGTGAGGCAAAGAACACAGGCAGCTTCCACAGCTAGAAAACGCAAGGAAACAGATTCACCTCGAAGACCCCAGAAAGGAACTAAGACATATTGACACCCCGATTTTAGCCTACTGAGAATCATGTGAGACTTTTGGCCTCCAGAAGTGTATGATAAAAAAATCTGTAGAGTGTGTGTGTGTGTGTGTGTGTGTGTGTGTGTGTGTGTGTGTTAGTTATTGGGGATTTAACCTAGGGGCATTCTATCTATAAGCAACACCGCAAAGCCTGTTTGTTTGTTCATTTGTTTGTTTGTTTGGAAACAGGGTCTCACTAGGTTGCTGAGAGTCTCACTACATTACTGAAGCTGGTCTCGAACCTGCAATCCTCCTGTCTCAGCCTCCCAAGTACTAGGATTACAGGCATGGGCCATCACACCTGGCTAAATTGTATTGTTTTAAGCCATTAAATTTGTGGTAATTTGCTATAGTGGCAATAAGAATAAATAGAGATCCTAAGTGTGTTACTCAGCTTTCTGTCACTGTAACAAATACATGAGATAAATTAACTTAAAAGGAGTAAAAGTTTATTCTGGCTTACAGTTCCAGAGGTTTCAGCCCATGATTACTTGGCCCTGTTGCTTTGGGCCTGTGGCAGCACAAAACATCAAGGCAGGAGCATGTGGCCACGGAAGCCTGTTCACGTCATGATAGCCTGGAATCAAAAGAGAGAGGGGGAGGGCCTGGGATCCCAATATCTTCTTCAAGGCATGCCCCCTGACCTAACTTCCTCCCACTAGGCCCCACATACTCAAAATTCTACCACCTCCTAATAGTGCCACAGACTGGACCAAACCTTTAAGCACATGGACCTTTGGAAGACACTCGTGTAAACCATAGTACCAAGAGACTGAGTGATTTTAGTTGCACTGATAAAGTATACTTTCTGGAGTTGCAAAGTAGTGCACGTGCCAAGTGGTTTCCTGGTTCACCATGGAAAGACCTATTTTTCACTCTTTAATTATCAAAGTGTTTGAACATAATATAAAATCTTAAAAATATCCAAATTGATATTTTTAAGGAGGATCACAGGTTTGAGGGCAGTCTCAGCGACTTAGCAAGACCTTGTTTCAAAACAAAAAATAAAAAGGGTTAGGGGTGTAGCTCAGATATATAATCCCAGTACTACATACAAATCTGTCGAATACATGAATTTTGACAAAACACAGAGTCTGTGAATCATGGCTGGAGCTTTTTTGCTTTTTTTTCTTAATGGTACTGGGAATTGAACCCAGGGGTGTGCTACCTCTGAGCTATGCCCCAGCCCTTTTTATTTTTTGAAACAGAGTCTCATTAGGTTGCTGAGAGTCTCAATCAATTGCTGAGGCTGGTCTTGAACCTACGATCCTCCTGTCTCAGCCTCCCAAATATTGGGATTACAGACATGTGCCACTGCATCCGGTGGCTGGTGATTTTTTGATACTCTGAAAACATTAAGAATTAAATCTCTCTTTTTCTCTTTCTCTCTCTCTCTCTTAGTTGTACATGAAAACCTATAATATCAACATGATAGCTAGTTTTTTGGAGGGGGAGTACTGGGGATTAAACCCAGGGGCATTCTACCTCTGAGTTACATCCTCAGCCCTTTTTTTCTTTTTTTTTTTTATATTAACTTCTTTTTTTTTTTTTTTGCAGTACCGGGGATTGAACCCAGGGGCGTTCTACCTCGGCGCTACACCCCCGGCCCTATTTTTTATACTTTATTTTGAAACCGGGTCTCACGAAGTTGCGGAGGGCCTCACTAAATAGAGAGAGAGAGAGAGAGAGAGCTGAGGCTGGCCGCGAACCCGGATCCTCCTGTCTCTGCCTCCCAAAGTACTGGGATTACAAGCATGCACCACCACGACCGGCCCTTTTTTCTTTTTTTTGAAACAGTGTCTCACAAGGCTGACCTCAAACCTTCCATCCTTCTGTCTCAGCCTCCCAAATACTGGGATTACAGGTGTGTGCCCAACTTGATAGTTAATTTTATGTGTCAACTTGACTGGATCAGGGGATACCTGGATATCTGGTTAACCATTACTTCCAGTATGTTTGCAAGGGTGTTTCTGGATAAGAGTCATAACATTTGAAGCAGTGGAGTCAGCAGAATTCTCTCCTCAGTGTGGACAGGAACCATCCAATCCCTTGAGGGCCTGATTACAAAGATGAAGGAAGGAAGAGTTCACCCCCTTTTCCCCAACTTGCTGCTTAAGCTAAAACATCTCATCTTTTCCTGTCCTAGGACTGGGGTTTATTTACATCAGCTCCCTGGCTCTCAGGTCTTCAGACTTGGATGGCATTACACCACTGCTTGCCCTGATGCAACTTCAGACGATAGACCATGGGACATATCAGCTTGCACAATCATGTGAGCCAATTCCTCCACAATCTTATCAGCCAATCCCTTAAAATTTTTCTTTTTTTTAATCTTTCTCCAGAGGGAGAAAGTGAGAATGGCCATGTTGACTGATGTGTGTGTGTGTGTGTATGTGTGTGTGTGTGTGTGTGTGTGTGTGTGTGTGTTGCTGGGGATTGAACTCAGGGCCTCACAAATGTTCAACAAGTGCTGTTCTGCTGAGCTACATCCCAAACCTAGAGAAGCAATTTCTATTCAGACTAGAGACCAATAATATCTATGGATATTCATTGGACTGGCACACTAGAATTTTTTAACAACTGTGGCAATTTAATTTATTTTGGAATTCGTTTGCATTTTATTGCTACTGGTAATTTACTGAGAAATTCATTTTTTGTTCTTAGTGCTTCCATAACAAAATCTGAATTGATGACACCAGATACAACCTCTTGGTTCAGTTTCTCATGAGAACTCTAACAATCAAGAAATTGGTAATTCAGTTATACGGACTTAAAGTAACAGTGCATTCGTGATGGTAACAGCCAGCTCTGTTTTCTACTTACAGGAAATATGTGGAGCCAATTACGAATCAGTGCCTAGTCTTGGCACTTGGTCGTGATTTCCTCATACAGGAGGAAGCTTTGTTTCCATTGTTCTGTAGGCCATCTGGTGAAAGCTGATGACATTCTGGTCGACACAGCTGACATTCCTATCATGGACAAGGCTAAACACTAGCTACGTGAAGAAGGAAAGACAAGTAGAACGTCTCCATGAACTATTGCCACATTTGGTCAGCCAAGAAGGGTCTCACGAGGCTTGTTGCCATGCTCTGGTGTTGGAGCTGCTGTCAGAGTCAAACCAAGTGAAAATAAAAAGATCCCTTTGAAAATGCCACCAGTAGAGAGCCGCTGGCAGGAGAACCCTCCTGGAAGGATCGTGGTTCTCCTATTGAGCTGTAAACTTGTCGTAGCCAGAGCTGATGCACTGACGAGCCACACTCACTGAGCCATGTAGGAAAGGGAATATTTTTGTAAATGTTCATTATTTCTAACTAGTACTGTATTCCTGGGGCTTTAAAGCAGTCCTGTTTTTTTTTAAAGCAATGAAAAGTATATTGGTCAGCAGGGATGTGTAACAGGGAGCAGAAAGGAAGTCTGGCTGACTTGTGTCACTACTCTAAGTTGAATGTAGCTGGAATATAAGAAGAAAAAGTGAAGAGAGAAGACGGGAGATGGACTTAGAAAGCTAAGGAATTGGAGCCTTGTTCCCAAGCAGAGGGGGCCACTGACTGGCTTTGAACAGTGGGACATGATCCTGCTGGGAGCCTACTGATAGATCTGTGGTTTCCTTAGTTGGTGATCTAATATCCCTAAGGCAGCGCTTGTCAAATTTGAATGTGCATAGGAATCATCTGGAATCTTGATGAAATGCTGATTCTGATGTAGTAAGACTCAGGTGGGGCTCCAGATGCTTCAACCAGCTCCTAACCCAGGCGTGGTGGAGCACACCTGTATTCCTAGTACTTCGGATGCTGAGACTGGAGGATTGCAGGTCTGAGGACAGCCTCAGCAACAAAGTGAGACCATATTTCAAAAAAGGGGGGGGGAGCTGGGGGTGTAGCTAGGAGGTAGAATGCCCCTGGGTTCAGTATCCAGTACCAAAAATAAAATAAAATAAAATAAAATAAAATAAAATAAAATAAAGCTCCTAAATGATGCCAGGGCTACTGAGTCATGGACTGTGCTTTGAGTAGCAAAGTCTTCAAATCACTTGCAACATCGATCATTTACTTTCTCAGAGCCTGCAAGAAGGCGAGGAGCAGCGGGAGACACGCACGAAGCCCTTTTCCATCCTCAAACAGCTGTGTTTTCCTGGAGTGACCTAATTGCCTGGGCAGAGAACATTGTGGCGATGTCACTCATCATTTATTCTGAGTACTTTGTTTGTTCTGGACCATTACTCAGACTCTGCACTTTCAGCTCAGAACTTTCTGTCTCATCCTGCTCTCTGTGTGCTCGGTTACCAAATGGGTTTTGAAAGCCCTTTTCCCTGTGGTCTGCAGTGAGACTGACTTCTCCTTTTTTTTTTTTTTTTTTTTTTTTTTGCAGAACTGGGTATTGAACCCAGGGGTATTCTACCTCTGAGCTACACCCCCAGCCCTAGTTTTTTATTCTTTATTTTGAAACAGGGTCTCACTTAGTTGCAGAGGGCCTCAATAAGTACCTGAGGCTGGCCACAAATCTGTGATCCTCCTGTCTCAGCCTCCCAAGTACTGGGATTACAAGCGTGTACCACCATGCCCTGCTGACTTCCCCATTTTTTGAGGTTGACATAAAACCAAGAATATCAGATTTTCCAAACATGACCACTGTGCCCAGGGATGTGGAGAGAGGTTGCAGATAAATAAATTAGATTTATTTAATTTGGTCTTACAGAGAGAAAAACACAGGACTCCTAGCCTTTGTTTTGGTCAATACAATGTGTGTGTGTATATACATATACACATATTGTATAGTATAAATTAGATAATAAATGTAAAATATTTAGCACAGTATCTACACACCAATGTATAGTATCTATTATTATCAAAGCACATACTTTAAGCTGAGTGTGATGGCGCATGCCTATAATCCCACTACTTGGGAGGCTGAGATAGGAGAATTGCAGATTCGAGGTCAGCCTTAGCAACATAGTAAGACTCTCAGCAACATAGCAAGACCCTGTTTCCAAAAAAAGGGGGAAGTGCTGGGGGTGTAAGTCAGAGGTAGACTGCCCCTGGGTTCAATCCCTAGTACCATAAAAAACATACTTTAAAGATATGTTGTGAGAGTTAAATAACCATGTGCAGAGCATTTATTATAGTGCCTGGTACATAGCAGAACTGGACACGCTATAGCTTTCATGATGGCGATGATAATGATGAGAGGCAGGAGGATAAGATGACGACCAGATGAGGAGGAGAGGAGATGGGAGGTGATGTGGGAGAAGAGGAGGAGAATGAGGTGGTGGCTGGTGCAGAGCGGAGGGGAGTAGGAATATAAAGCTTGACTTAAACAGAGATAACAGCAGTAGTGTCCTGGCAAGTATTTAATAACTTACATCCAGCACACCACTGGATAAAGGGTGAGATAAGTCCCCAGATGCGAGAAGGCAAGACACGAACACACAAAGCTCTGGGATTCTCCCTCCATTCCTGCCAATAGCAATGACAGTCATCCTCCTATTAATACTGCATGTATCCTATGGTAAATTTTAGCTGATATGTATTTTATACCAATAAAAAATTTTAGTTAAAAAATAAGAAAACTATTGAGCTTGAAATAAATTTTATTGTTTAATTAACAGTTAAACAAATAAAAAGGCTGAGTATATCCTTCTGATAAACTTGCATGGAATTAAGCTAGAAAGAGGAATTGTAAATTAAACATGCTTCTTCAAGATATTCTCCATCTCCTTCAGTTTCTAGCCAGTTTTCCCTTTGTTCTCTTGTCCCTCATCAAGGATGCCCCCTCAAGTCTGCAGGTCCTGTGAGCAATGTCTTACCAAGGGCCTCTGGGCACCCAGCTTCCAGTTGGTCACCTTTGCTGACCTTACCCTAATGTGAGCAAGTGGTCAGTCAGTGGTCAGTGGTCAGGTTCAGTTTCTCCTGGCAGAGTCACCAACCCCTAGCTTGTGTTCCTTGCAGCCTCCTGGAAGTCAGAAACTCCCCCCAAGCACTTCTTACCAAGAAGAAGATTGAAACTCTCCCTCTCCACGAGCCTATCGCCTGCTTTCCCAGCACTCGTATTTCTCTGCTCTCTATTACATTTAGTTGTGTTAAGGTCTTTTCCTGTTTTCTAGTAATTGGAGCAGAAGCATAAGATTTGAATTCTGAAAGTCTTAGCTCAAATCCTGGCTCCATTTTAAGCAATGGATTAAATTTGGATGAGCATCTGTTTCCTCTTTTGTCAATAGAATTACCTTTCCTTGAAAAGAGTCTGGGGGAACGAAGAAGGTAAAGTCATTTACTTAAATACATTTCCACAACCAGCCATCACTATAATGCTACCAAGACCCTTTCATTTTTTAAGGATCATCAAAGACGGTTGTACTCATAAATCTCCACTCCACTTCACTGATTTCCTTTTCCCTCTTCTAGAATTTATTTACATCTATACATCTAGCATCTACTCCCAAGCATCTCCTCTCTCTCTCTCTCTCTCTCTCTCTCTGCCACTACTTTCAGCAAGTTACTCAACTCAGGAGGATTTGTGCAGTGTGTGTGTCTGTATCTTCCACAGCACTCTGAGACCGAGCCTCCCACATAATGACTAAATTGTCAGCATTATTTTGGGTCACGTGGCCCTCTCAGCTGCAGGAGAGATCATCTTGTTTTCTCAAATGTTTTCCAGCAGACAATCCTCCATCAGACTTAAGGATGAAGTTGCTGGCATTAAAGGTTAGTGATTCCAAGGAAGTCTTTAAATAAGATGCAAGACTATTATCTGTGCATTTGTACATTAGACTGTATTCTATCAGAAAAAAGGATAAGATAGGCAATTTCTGGAAGCCCTGTGACATCTGATTCTTATTTGATGCATTACTTAACTACTATTTTCTTAGCAAAAGTTTATGTGACATATTTGACTCATTGACATCTCTTCTTTATACTTTCTTATCCATTTTGACTTCTTGTACCAGTCCTCATCTCCCTCTTACTGTTTTTGGTTCTTTCTTTAAATCTTTCTGGTGTCTGAGCTGCCCAGTGCCCTAAACACCAGTGTACATCACACTATTGTGAAAACTCAGGAAAAATAGAGATGCGAGTTTGAAGATATAGAATAGTCTTTATTCCAGCCACTCACTGATTATCATAAATGAAAAAAGAACTTACCAAATTTCTCTATCTGGAATTGATATGTATCTTTCAGAGATATGCTAAGTACTAATAAGGGGCTAATTTTTGTACCATGTCAATGACTCAAAGCAATAGGTAGCATAAATGATGTATGGTTATTTGAGATTGGACAAGATATTTAAGTTCTCTAAACCTCACTTTTCTTATTTGTAAAGTGTACATGATACGGATATCTACTTCAATAGGGCAATTTTTGAGATTAAAATAGATATGAATATTTACTTTAGCAAATCATATATAAACACTCAAAACATATTATGTATTAGCAAGGCTGATAATTTCACTATAACTTTCCCTATCAGTATACAAATTATAAGATAATATTTATTGTATATGGTTTCATGAAGATTAAATGAGATAATATTTAAATTATGTATAGTATAATTTGTGACACATTGTAAGAGATTATAACCAAAACATATTAATCACAGGAAACAGCAAAGCAGTCATGGAGTGAGTCAGGGAAAAACATCAAGGTAGTCAGAGATGAATCAGGGAAGGAAAGGGTAAACAGGGGAGTTGTCAGGGTCTTTGCTTATCAGTCTCATTTGGTCCTTGGAGATTTGTCTGTGTGCAATCTCCACTTGGGTGGGCAGTTTGTGCCCCTCCCAAGCTGGACCGAGGTGACCTCAAAGCTGAGGCCCGCAACAACAAATATCTAATATGGTGCTATTTTTGCTTTAAACAACCAACTACCTTTTAAAGATATCTAAAGAAAATGAAAGTCTATTTGCCCATAGAGTTACCATGTATTTACCCACGGATTCACCATTTCCAGGGCTGCCTTTCACAGGCAAGGGTAATGCAATTACCCTCCAAAATGCGAGGACTTCAGGCTGCTTCCCCAGCAGTTATCAGTGACTTTTATTTTTGAGACAGCTCTGCAGATTTGGTCAAGGAATCAACATATATAGCTTGCGAAAAAGTCAAATTATGTTCCTGACCTTATAAACATCTTACTTTAAGCAGGGCGTGGTGGCACACACTTGTAATCCCAGTACTTGGGAGGTTGAGACAGAGGATCCTAGGTTCAAGGACAGCCTCAGCAAATAGTGAGAATTTCATCAACCTAGCGAAGCCCTGTTTCAAAATTAAAATAAAATAGGGCTGGGATGTAGCTCGAAGGTGGAATGCCCCTGGGTTCAATCCCTCGTGCCACACACAAAAAAATTTAGTCACTTTTGCTAATGTTTTTGAAAACAGAATATATACTTTTGGAGTTACAGTAATTCTTTAAAATGTACAAAATATGTTTTTCTGATTTTAAATAAAATATTTCTACTAGTCAGCTTCATGCTACTATAATGAAATCCCTATAGCAATTGACTCATAAAGAGAAGAGGTTTGAAGCTGGGTGTGGGGTGTATACCCATAGTTCCACCTACTCAGCATGCTGAGGCAGGAGAAATGCTTGAGCCTAGAGTTCAAGGCCAGCTTAATGAGACCCCTATCTCAAAAGGAAGAGAGAGAGAGAGAGAGAGAGAGAGAGAGAGAGAGAATAGAGGTTTATTTAGCTCAAGGTTCTGGAGGTTTCAAGATTGAATGGCCCAAGGGTCCTGGATGGCAATGGTGGGTGTGGCACTGTGAGGTCTGGCCGTGAGGTCTGGCTGGTAGAGACCACGGACAAAGAAACCCAAGGAAAAGGCTTGAAAGCAGGGAGAAATGCCCCTAACCATGCCTCTGCCCCCAATTCATAAATTTACCAACTCTGGCCCAGTGTGAAGCCTGCCAGTCGGAGGAATACATGACTGCTTCTGCTCTTCCTCCCTTCCTAACCCCCATAAAAAGCCCCAAGTCTGTAAGGAAGCAGCTTCTGGCTCTTGTGGGTCCTTTCCCGGGTCAATCACTCCCTCCCAGGTTTTATCCCTGAATAAAGCCTGTTCCTTGTTGTTGAGCCTTGTCCCTATAATTCCTAACAGTGGGGATCATGTGGCCTCACATCACGAGGCAGGATGCAAAGAGAGACAGGATGGGACAGGGCTCACTAGTTCCCTTCAAGGACATGCCCTCAATAACCTAAAGACCTCCCACTAGGCCCATCCTTCCAAAGGTTCCAACACCTCCCAATAGCACCACTCCAGGGACCAAGCCTTTAAGACATGAACAAACTATAGTAATATGTTCATTGTAGGAGAAGTGTAGGTGGAATGGAAAAAATATTCTTTTGTATGTGTGTGGGGGGGGTTACTAGACACTGAACACAGGGGCATTCTACCTCCAAGCTATACCCCCAGTCATTTTTATTTTTTATTTTGAAACAGGGTCTCACTAGGTTGCAGAGAGTCTCACTAAGTTGCTGATGCTGGTCTTGAATCTGCAATCCTCTTGTCTCAGCCTTCCAAGTACTGGAATTACAGGCATGTGCCACCACACCTGGTTTGTGCAAGAAAATATCCTAAATTTATAAATCATACATAATTCTAAAACTTATAGTCAATCATTATTAATATTTTGGTATATTTCCTTTCAGTCTTTTTTGAATACACATGTGTGTGTGTGTATACACACACACACATGTATATATATTTATATATATGTGTGTGTGTGTATATATATATATATATGTTATACCGACATATATTCTACAATAAAGAAAACTATCTCCAGGCATGGTGGCACACACCTGTAATCCCAGTACTTGGGAGCCTGAGACAGGAGGATTGCAGGTTCAAGGACAGCCTCAAAAAATAAAATAAAATAAAAACTACAAAAGATAAAAGTACAAAAGATAAACTACAAAAGATAAAAGTACATAACAAAGAAAATTGTCTTGTGTGTAATATCCAGCTTTTAAAATATAACTATAGCATCAATATTTTTACAATTTATTAAATATCTTTCAAAAACCTGATTTGGAATGGCTGTATAATAGTCTATTATATGACCAATCCACTGCTTTCAACAATAAAATCATTGTTCCGCCACATGTATACCTTCTAGGGGTACAATTCACTCTTTTTATGCAAAAGGTTGGGTCAAGCTCTATTTCTATAGTTAGAGACTAAGGGATATCTGAATGGTTTAAATACAAGAAATCAGATATTCAAGAAATGACAACAAAGAACTTTGAGTCTCCATTTCTATCACAGCCTCTAAACTTTGGCATGAAGGGGATCATGTGGTGACTGATATGTTGACCCATGTGACAAACAGTAAACTTTACCTTGATTCCTACATTTAATTTTTAAGTCACATGTTCCCAGAGGATTCTGAGAGGTAGCAGCCTTGTCAGTGAATGAGTTATTTGTTCATTCAATAAACTAAGATCCATATGTTGGTATTCCCTTTGGCCACTCCGAGTTGTAAACAAATGAATTCTAACCTGAGAAAACATATTTTATATAACAGGTTGATGTAAGAGATATTCAAATAAACTTAAATGTAAACTCTTCATAAATTCTAAAGACACCTAGCTCTTTCTTTTATCTTTAAGGGTGAGGCATCAATTGATTTTCTTCCATCAGCTCATTGACAGTCTCAGTATTAATGTTATTATTGGAGCAGTTGTTCTATGGTTCGAATGTTTGTGCCTTTCCAAAATTAATGTTGCAATAAAGAAGAACAAAATAACAGCATTCGCAAGAAAATGGAAAGATCTGGAGAACATTATGTTAAGTGAGATTAGCCAATCACAAAAAAAGAAGGGACGTATGTTTTCATTAATATGTGCAACTTAGGGAGTAGTGGGGACATAAAAGGGACTCCAATGACAACGGAGAACCCTCAGTGGTGCAAGGGAAGGGGTACAAGGGAAGGGGAAGGGTAAGAAAGAAGTGAATCTATGGAATTACTGTCATAAACAATGTGTATATATGAGATTATACCAACATCATTCTCAGTGCTACATGTGGGGGGGCCGGGGAGGAGGCGGAGTGGGGGGACACCAAGAGCTGTGTGCATGTATGTTAACACCAAACTGATACTCATTGTGATGTGAGACTAGAATGCACCAATAAACATAAAAAAACACAAAATTAATGTTAAAATTTAATACCCAATGCAATAGTATTAAAAAGTGAGGCCTTTGTGCATTGTTTATGTCATGAAGGCTCCTCGCTTATGAAGAGGATTAGTGCTCATATAAAAGGGTTTGAGGGGACCTGTTTGCAAGTGAGGACGCAGCAACAAGGTGCCATCTTTGAAGCGGAGAGCAGCCTTTACCAGACACCCAATCTGCTGGCACCTTGATCTTAGACTTCCAAGTCTCCAGAATTGAGAACAATAAATTCCAACTGGCCATAAATTACCCAGGCTACGCTATTTTTGTTATAGCAGCAGGAACACACTACAACAGTTTGAGAATGAAAATAATTGACTATGAAACCCTAGTAACTGCACATATCTTAACATCCTTAGCCCAAGCACCTAGCCCTGCTCCATTCCGGTAGGGGTGGGGATATATGTGGGCTAGAGTTCAATGAGAGTAATGGAAATGAAGTAGAACTGTTTCTGGAGGGAGGTCCAGGATAGAGCAAGGAGAGGCATTTAATTACCTAACTTGGTGCTAGGATTTTCCGTGTGTGTGTGTGTGTGTATGTGTGTGTGTGTGTGTGTTACTGGGAAGTGAACCCAGAGG
Organism: Glis glis; assembly: GCA_004027185.1. Classification (NCBI taxonomy): domain Eukaryota; kingdom Metazoa; phylum Chordata; class Mammalia; order Rodentia; family Gliridae; genus Glis; species Glis glis. The sequence goes on along the minus strand of PVJS01010223.1, from coordinate 10,548 downwards.
CATTCTACCTCTGAGCTGCACCCCAACATGTATTTTTTTTTTATTTTGAAACAAGGTCTCACCAAGTTGCTGAGGGCCTTGCTAAATTGCTGAAACTGGCCTCAAACCTATGATCCTCCTATCTCAGCCTCCCAAATATTGGGATTATAAACTTACACCAGCATGCCCACCTGGATTTTCCTTTTATAGGATGACAATCAAGCTGCGAGTTGCCTGGGGGGGGGGCTTCCCCAGATAACTTCCAGCTGCTTTTTGTAGCCCTCCAGCTCCCTAAGCACGGAGCCACTCCAAGAGCCCTCTGACAGCAAGCTGGTGTGAGTACCTTGAGGCTGTCATAGACTTCAAGTTTCATTTCTTCCTGTTTTCTAAACTTGACGTCCCTCAGACGTGATGTGAAAGTTAATCTTCTATGTTCCCTCTTCCTCTATCTTATTGGTAGCAGAGTGTTTGGTTGTGCAAGAGATAAACACCTGGAGGCCACGCAGTGTGCATGGGTGGGTCTGAATACTGGACTGTGGACGTTTACCCCAATTTAGGAAGACCTTCAGTAACTTAGTGAGACCCTGTTTCAAAACAAAGAATAAAAAAAGGAATGGGGTGTAGCTCAGAGGTAGAATGCCCCTGGATTCAATCCCCAGTACTAAAAAAAAAAAAAAAAAAAAAGGCAAAGGGAGTATTTAGGCAAGAGTCCCCTATCTGAATGCACTAGTGAGATTCTTTTTTGTATACACACACACACACACACACACACACACACACACACACACCCCTATTCAGACCCTAGCTGGCTCAGTCCTTTGTACCTACTATACAGTGTGCAAATACCTAGTAGAGTATGAATGAGCTCACAGCAGCGGGTGGATTCATGTGATTTCTCAGCACCACAAAGGATGCTTCTGACTTAATGGAGAAAAGAGAAGTGGTTTTTATTTGTTTTGTCTTGGTAGTGGTGGTGGGTTGTTTTTTTTTTTTCTAATTCTTTGCCTCAGAATGATCATCCCCAGCCTATAAATCAGTTCCGGGCAACACCACTGCCTTAGAAAGCCAGCTGTGGAGCAATAGCAACAAGAAGCTGGACTTGGGTGACTCATTTCAACCCAGAGAAGACATTCAGGTCCTATTTACAGAGCAGTGCGACATAAATAGAACTGCACAAAGAGAATCAGAAGAGTCAGCCTGAATCAAAAGATGCATTCATGTCACTATTTCTTAATTCTAGAATTAGACTATCTCAATATTTTTGAGGGATATAAATGCACTTAAAAATCGGAGTACTTAGCCAGGTGTGGTGGCTCACGCTTGTAATCCCAGTATTCGGGAGGCTGAGAAAGGAGGATTGCAGGTTCGCGGCCAGCCTCAGCTAGTGAGGCCCTCCGCAATTTAGTGAGATCCTGTTTCAAAATAAAAAGTAAAATAGGGCTGGGGGTGTAGCTCAGAGGTAGAAATGCCCCTTGGGTTCAATCCCCAGTACTGCAAAAAAAAAAAAAATTTTGGAGCACTTAAAATGTGTCGATTTGTTCCCTTTTAAAAGGCCTACATAAAAACCTTTCTTCAGAAGGGGTTAATGGAGCAGGGTGTGGTGGCACACACCTGTAATCCCAGTACTTGGGAGGCTGAGACAGTAGGATAGCAGGTATGAGGACAGCCTCAGCAACTTAATGAGACTCTCAGCAACTTAGCGAGACCCAGTTTCAAAAAGAAAAAAAAAAATTAAAAACAGCAGGTACAGATTGAAGGTAGAATGCCTTTGGGTTCTATCCCCATACCACAAAAATAAAATAAATAAAAGAAAAAAGAAAAAGGGTTAGTGGTTTGCTGTTCCACACCAATCATTTTTATTTGTGATTAACCAACTCTTTGACATTCTTTTCATATTTCAGGGCAAAAGGCCTTAGCAATTCTCCTATTTTTCTATAGAACATGACTTTGTATATTTACATACTAGGTTCCAACAAAAGTCATAGAGCATTTTGATCTTCATTATTAATATGAAAGCATCTTTTGTTCTTTGTTTGGGAGTTGGACTGTGTTTACTACAGAGTAACATGGAAAACACAGTAATAAGCCCTGCTGGGAAATTGCAAATTACATTTTTAAAAAAGCCCAGAATGAGGAAAAGCTTAACTGAGCAATAATGATTTTTGCTAGCTCCTTGTGGCACAGGCAGAATGACCAAAAAAGAAAAAAAAATGTGTTTAAGACCAACATACTCATAAAAAACAGTAAGAACTTCCACCAGAAAAGTAGGTAGAGGGCTAGGGATGTAGCTCAGTGGTAGAGAACTTGCCTAGCATGTGCAAGGCCCTGTGTTTAATGCTAGCACCATAATAAAAAAGAGAGAAAAAGAAGAGAGAGAGAGAGAGAGAGAGAGAGAGAGAGGGAGAGAGAGAGAAAGGACAAAAGAAGAGAGGAAGGAAGGAGAGAAAGACAAAGGGATAGGAGAGGAAGGAAAGAAGAAGACATAAAAAGATATGTAGTTTGTTTCCATTTATATAAAATTCAAAAAAGGACTGAGCTCAGTGGTATAGCACCTGCCCAGCATGTTTGAGGCCCTGGGTTCCATCCCTAGTACCTCAGAAAATTTTAAATAGATAATATTCAACTCTATTTTTAGAAACATATACATACTGGCAAGCTAAAAAGAAAAATGAAGGAATAAACAAAAGTCAGGACAGTGTTTCCCACTAGGGGGCGGGATGAGACAGACTGTGGTTGGATAGAAGCAGAGGGGGTTGCAGCTTGCTGGCAGTGTTCTACTTCTTCATCCGGGTGGTGGGTATAGAGGTGTGCTGTGGTCAATGTGTCCCCCCAGTTCATGTGCTGGGAACTTAATCCTAACGCAAGTGGGAGGTGGGGTGTAATGAGAGGTGTTTGTTGTGAGGGCTCCACCCTCGAGAATGGAATGATGTTGTTGTAAAAAGTGTTGCAGGAGTGGGTTTGCTCTCTTCTGATCTTCCATGGGAGAACGCAACATGATGATGCCAGATGCTGCGCCTCGATTTTGGGCTTCCAGTTTCAAAACTGTGAGAAATAAATTTCTGTTCTTTATAAATTATCCAGTCTCGGGTATGCTGCTATAGCTAGCAGCACAAAACAGATGAAGATAAGGTGTTTGCTATATAATTATTTATTAAATGACACATATTCTCTGTGTGTGTGTTTGTGTGTTACTGGGGATTGAACCCAGGGGCATTCTACCTCCAAGCTATACCCATAGGCCTTTTTATTTTTTATTTTGAAACAGGGTCTCACTAGGTTTCTAAGGCTGTTCTCGAACCTGCAATCCTCCTCAGCCTCCCAAGTACTTGCATTACAGGTGTGCACCACCATACCCAGTTAGGTATTTTTTTCTGTTAAAGAAAAATATGAAATAAATGATGGCAATAATTATCCCTAGGAAGACAAACATTCTCTCAAGGATGAGACTGGACACCGTCAAATATTCAGTGACCAACACACTCTGGGTCTTACCAGAGTGAGGTTCCCACTGTGATATCCCCAAAGGCCCTTCATTTTTAGGATTAGAGGTTAAGAGAGCCACTGACCTCGATGCTGGCTTCTCTGTGGCAGTCCTGGGACCACAGGTAGCAAGGGCGACAGGTGGAATAAGGGCTGGAAGAAAGTGGAACAAAATAATAGGAAAAGAAGGCACAGGGCAGGGTGGGGAGACCAGAGGTCATGTCAGAGCTGAGGGTCAAGTAGGCAGAACTATCAGCAGTAAGAACGAGGCTATGTGTCAAGGCTAGGCAGGTCAGCAAAGGTCTAGACAGCTACAGCTATTGACACGTTTTCAGAATGGAAACAGAGATTCGGAGATCTATGAGTCTCCTGGCATGGGCTCAGCTGGGCTGGGGAGAGGAGGGACAGGTGGGAACTGGAAATACATCTACTGTAATGTCATCAGCACTCGGTGTCACAGATGATGATAGTACCCAAGATGGCAGTGAGGACAGACAGGTTAGCCTAAGGATTCGTGTATTACATGCATTATCCATTCAAACACTTGCTTGAGAGCTTACTATGGGCCAGACACCATTCTAGGTATTACAGATCCAGTGTAAACAAAACTGTCCCTGTCTTCCTAGAGTTTACATAGGAGTTAGCATAGGAGCAGGAAGGACAGATGGTAAATAATTATACAACTAAGAGGGTAAGTCCACAAAGTACTATCAAGAAAATGAGACAGAGCCAAGTGTGGCACCACACGCCTATAATCCCAGCACTTAGGAAGCTGAGACAGGAGGATCACAGGTTTGAGACCAGCCTTCTCAGCAATTTCATGAGACTCTCAACAACCTAGAGTGAGACTCTAGCAAGACCCTGTTTCAAAATAAAGCAAAAAAAAAAAAAAGGCTGGGGGTATAGCTTGGAGGTAGATTGCCCCTGGGTTCAATCTCTAGTACCACAAGAAAAAAGGAAAAGAAAATGAGACAGGATAATAGAGAATGGCTTTGTGGGGTGGGGCAGTCCTTAAGATTAAGGAGAAATACTATTCCAGAAGAAGAGCAAGCAGATAGACTGAAGGTAAGATGTCACTGGCAGTCAGAAAGGAGTTGTCAAGTGCAGAAAGCAAGCAGAAATGAGACCTGGATTAAGGTCCAGTTGCTCAACACAGCTCAGTAGCCAGACTCCAGCTGCCCAGGAAGACCAGAGAGATCAGTACCAGCCTGGTCCCAAGGGCTAAGCTACCTGACCCACTAGAAAAGTAGGGAAAGGCTTTGCAGAGCCCACCAGGGGACATGAGTCCAAGTGGGGCCAAGCTGAGTGTTGATCTCAGGAACATCTCAAAGTGAGAGCCAGGCCACAGAGCCAGAAAATTCTCCACTTAAGACGCATGATTGCATTTCCTAAGCCAACCACTCTGTCTCCAAGGAAGCCTCCAGTCTCTGGTTTGGAGCTTTCATCATGATGGACAGCATACCACCTGAAGCACATCGAAGCGTGCTCCTTGGGGAATACTACTGAATTCTCTCATCTTGGCTTAGGTTGCTGCTATATTCCAATTGTACTAGGTTTGTTACTGAACTTGGATTCTTGGATCCAAAGTTTCAGAAATGAACACTGGACCCAGAAAGAATTGAACATAGGCATGGCTTTATTAAGGGACTTGTGTTCGAGCCAGAAGGGAGCCACAGCACTGACAGAGAGGGTGCCAGGCTGGCTCCAGCAAAGACCCTTTTATGGCATGAACTCGATTTGTGATGTCACCACCACTCGTAGAGGTGGGACTTTGGTCATGCCTCCACTGTTTACCATCATGCTTCTTCATGCATGGTGGCATGTCTCGTCCTAAGTCTCCACCCAGGGGTGTGCCTTTTACTGTGTTAATAAGGTAAAGGTGACAGTAGGTAACTTCAGTGACTATTTTACACACACATTTCCCCTCAGCCCTGGAACTTTCCTTATCACCTGGAAGAGTCTTTGATACTTTCAGAACAGTGCAGACCCTGCTTTGTTCGGCACATCTGTGACCACACAGTGTCAGAAGGCGGAGCTCACTCTCCCAGCCTTTGTCTCCTAGTGTGTTATCTGGCCCCCATAGCCTTGAAGACTGGTCCACCTTTTAATTCCTCATTTTCTGTATGGCTGTTAACCCCAGAAGACTCAGAGCTGGCTTGGCTGTCTTATTGCCTCTGAGAGGTGTTCATTCCTTAGTCCTAAGAGGTCCTGTTTTACATGAGGGTCCCTGACTGCATCAGGTTTGTTAGTAGACAGAGGCAGACAATGTAGAGAAAAGCCCCTAGGCCTCTAGAGTGGCTCCTGAGAAGATACAATCTTCTAGAACTCTGATCATTGAAAGCCATGGACTCAAGCAAGATGAGGTTAGTGATCTCTTACAGCCTGTTCCTCTCAGGGCCTACTCCTTTACATGTTCAAAATTAGCTTTAGTTCTTCACAGATTCTGGGAGGGCCACTGGAGCCTAACGCTGTAGCCAGTTTTGGGCTTAGTCTTCAAAAGCTGAAAGCAGCAGGGTGTGGTGGTGCAGGCCTATAATTCCAGTACTTGGGAGACTGAGACAGGAGGATTGTAGGTTTGAGACCAGCCTCCTTGACTTAGTGAGAACCTCTTTTGAAATAAAAAATAAAAAGGGCTGGGGTTATAGCTCACAGATAGAATGCCCCTGGGTTCAATCAGTAGTTCCAAATAAATAAATAAAAGGTTAAAGCAGCTCAGAAAAGGGCAAAGAGAATGATACCGGGTGAATAACCAGGGCTGCTCCATAAGAGGGAGGGGAAATTCTTCCCTGTGTCTCCTCTCATGCCACCCTGGAGGTTTCCTTGATCACACCCCTGGCAGCATCACCACAAAGCACATGGCTCCATCATCTTCCTGGCCCACTTCACAGGTCTGTTCAGAGGTCAAACGGGGAAAGCTACAAAGCATTACAGAAATGTCAGGGATCATTACTATTATTTTACAGTGGGATCACTTTAAAATCTATTACAGACCCAACAAGCTAATGATAAATAAGCTGCTTAAGCTTGAGAAGACATGCAGTGGTGTGCAGGGGGAAGCCTTGATGTGCAGTGTTCACCAATTTCTGTGGTATAAATGTTCCCACCAAGGCTGATACTGAGCTGCCAACACGATGTCACCTGTTTCAGTCACATTCCCAAACACCTGACATACAAAACTTAGAGGAAGAAGGGTTCTACTTGCTCATTGATCTGGAGATTTCAGAATACACACACACACGCACACACACACACGCCGCCTCCAAGCAGGAACCAGGGCTGGAAATCCTTAGAGCACCATGGTGGGGTTCAGAGAACAAAAGGAGCAGAGAGAGAGGGTCAAAGTCAGATACTGAAACTGGGTTGGATCCGGAACACTTATACCTGGCCACACCCCTGGGACGCACCTCTAGTTCTGCCCCACCTCTGAACATGACTATATCCAGGACAAGAGGTCTGGAGGACATTCTAAATCCAAACTATATCACTGAGCATGGAATTGGAAAGAAAAAAAACCACAATCTGCCCTGGCCATCTGGTGTAGGCTGGCTCTAGGACACCATTGGCCATGCTAAGAACTGGAGTGTCAGAAATAAATAAAACAGTGTGCGGCCCCATAGACTACCAAATGGACTAGCCAAGGAGACAGACAATCAGTGAAGAACCACAAGACGGTACAGTAAATACAGTAATAGCATCACGTACTGATAGTAGGTGTATGTATTTATTCTCGCAATGCGATCAGGGTCCTAACAGGAAACCAAGCCTTAGGCTCACAAGATGAAAGTTTGGTAGTGGAATTTCAGTGTCAGCTACTGGTTAAGAAGGGTCACTAGAAATTTTTAAACATGTAGTTTAAAAAGTACCTCTAATAGGTACTTTTTTTTAAATGAGAGCTGGCTTTAAATATAATGACTTTGTAACAGACTGTGTCCAATGATCTCAGTTATGTGAGTCAGAGACAGGGTGATCACAGCTCAGCCATCCACAGCCAGTGACCTGCATCCCATCCTCCAGACATCTGCTCGATGCTGCTGCTACCTGGCCATACGCTGACTCGCAGAAGGAAAATGGGATTGGGGAGGGGTGGGAACCCATGGGATAAAGAGGTAAAGTTCCAGCCGGGCGTGGTGGCGCACGCTTGTAATCCCAGTACTTTGGGAGGCGGAGACCAGAGGATCCGGGTTCGTGGCCAGCCTCAGCTCTCTCGCTCTCTCTCCCTCTCTCTCTCTCTCTCTCTCTCTCTCTCTCCTTAGTGAGGCCTTCCGCAACTTCGTGAGACCTGGTTTCAAAATAAAGTATAAAAAATAGGGCTGGGGGTGTAGCGCGGAGGTAGAACGCCCCTGCGTTCAATCCCCGGTACCGCAAAAAAAAAATAAATAAATAAAAGAGGTAGTCCATCAACGTCTCCTTACCCTCGTGCTCCTTTGAAGTCCCTGACATCTACTCATCCACACCATCTTTCTGGGTAGCTCTGTTGTCTGTCAAGGTTCAAGTCTCAGTCACACCTTCTGCAGGTGCTTAGCACCACACAGTCCTTCTCCCTTTGCTTCTCCTTCTTCTAGCTCTCTGATTATACCTCTTCCGGCTCCTCACATGGAGGGGTTTCCTCAAGGTTCAGCCATTTCTTGCATCTTATTTTCTTTCCATTGTTTCTCTTTTATTTATTTTGTTTGTTTGTTTTTGTATGTGTGTGTGGTACTGGAGATTGAACCCAGGGACGTTCTTTTTTTTTGCGGTACTGGGGATTGAACCCAGGGGCATTCTACCTCTGAGCTACACCCCTGGCCCTATTTTTTATCCTTTATTTTGAAACCAGGTCTCACGAAGTTGCGGAGGGCCTCACTAAGTAGCTGAGGCTGGCAGCGAACCCCGATCCTCCAGTCTCCGCATCCCAAAGTACTGGGATTACAAGCGTGCGCCACCACGCCCGACGCTCTGACACATTTTCCATCTTACGAATGCCTTGTTTTTGTCTGACTCCTCCATGCATAACACATTATTGATTGTGAAGTTGCGCTTCTTGCTTTTAGGGAAAAATGAGAAATATTCTCTAGACCAATTAGAGATTGTGTGAGAGCTTCTTTCCTCCACTCATGTCCTCAGGCTTTATTGGTTTGATTTTTGCTCCAGTTTTGACTAAAGTAGGCCATGTTCCCGCATCCTCAAGACAGGGGACATTTGCTACTAAAACTGGGACAGTCCAGGCAAACCAGGACAGAGGGTCACCCTGTTTCTCACTGTCTTTGTTGCTTCTTTCCAGCCTTCTTGTTTGTCTTCTTTCTGGGCGTTCCTTTGTTGGAAGAGGATAAAGATGCATGTGACATATTTAAAGCTTTGTTAAAGAGCTATGAGAAGTTCCAGCTGATTTTTATCCAACCTTAACACTTAGTGTTATTAATCAAGAAGAAATGTGGCTTCATGATTTGGTAAAATTCAGAACAAATATTTTGTTCTATAAAGCATGCCCTACCTAACTGCCCAAACTGGGAACTTGGAAAATAATACACTTTAAAATATTGTAATTCAGATGTAGAGTGTCCCGATATTGAATGTAGGACCTTAACCTTTACACAAATTTGGAGCATCCTCTTATCACCAACAGCCAACAGCTGTACTCATTGTCTCCACTGCCCAACTCCTGTCCCCCACCCTTCAGCCAGGTTTGGGTCCCCACACCTACAACAGAAGATAGATTTCATAGATAACACCTTGTAGAATGGGGAATGACTAAAATTTAAAAAGACTGACTACACCAAGTTCTGGCAAAGATGTAGAAAAACTGGAACTCTCAAACACTGATGGGGGGAATATTAAATGGTACGACTTCTTTGAAAAACAGATTGGTAGGTATGTGTGGGTGTGAGGGGGTCTGAGGATTCTGGGGATGGAACCCAGGGCCTTGCACATGCTAAGGCAAGCACTCTACCCATGAGCTACACCTCCAGCCACAAGAGCAACTTTTTTACAGTCCACATCACACCCGGAGCATAAAGAAAATGGCAAGTTGCTATGCTTCCAGAAAGCCACTGTGCCTTCCCAGACAACAATTGAGTAACTTTTATAAGATTTGTGGCCAACCTAATTTTAGCTTGCCTAATAGTTACCCAAATATCTTATGACACATGCTTATTTAATAAGTCAAACATGTGGTTTGTTTTTTTTAAGACAAGAAATTGCCCAGATTAGGGATCTGCAGTTTTACCAGGACTCTCAAGTGCAAAGCTAGGAAACACCAGCCAAAGATTCCATCCAAACACCACAGCCACGCTCGCCGATCCTTGTCGGAGCCCCGTGTTGAGGTACTGAGACGTGCCTGTCTTGAGAGTCTTCTCTTTTACTAAATTCCATGTTGTCATCTGTAACCATCAAATTCAGCTATTACCAAACTTAACTTTTAAGTTTAAATTAAATGTCAAACTTAATTTTTAAGATTAAAGTTAAGAATTAGAACTTTTCCAGGAAGCTTTCAGCTGAGTGTTTCTTTCAAAGTGTATCAAGAGAGTCGGAGCTCCTAAGACTCTCGGTTCAAAGGTCTCACTATGAAAATATCTACTGACTCTCTCCAAATAAAGACTCACCCTCGTTCAGGGAGAGTGACATTCCTGTGGGCTTCTAGAGGGGAAACCAATGCAGCCTGATGGGATCATTGTCTGAGGCCTGGACAAACCCCGCCCCACTAGGAGGATGTGTTGTGCTGAGATGAAGGAGACATGTGTGATGGTGGAAATAGAAGTCCTGAGTTGCAAAGCTAAGATTGCTAGCGGCTCCTTCTGGTCACAGAAGCCAGTTGGCTAAGCACTGTTAACTCTCTCATCCATCAAGGGATGTTTGTATCAGGAACTGCTAAGAAAGAGATGGGAGACCAGAGAGGTGAAGCCATTTACAGGGAGAAAAAAGTCACCAAGCCGGGCGTGGTGGCGCACGCTTGTAATCCCAGTACTTTGGGAGGCAGAGACCAGAGGATCAGGGTTCGCGGCCAGCCTCAGCTCGCGCATGTGCGCGTGGGCGCGCGCGCACGCGTTCTCTCTCTCTCTCTCTCCCTGTCTCTCTCTCTGTCTCTCTGTCTCTCTCTCTCTACTTAGTGAGGCC